>CATKHJ010019483.1:0-34454 GCA_949750685.1 Vernicia montana | reverse complement strand
CCACTATAAATATTGTGTTTGAATCTCTCTTCCCTACACTCTTATATTTGTTGATTATTTGATTGTTTGTTTGAATGATTTAGATATTCACATAATCTTAAAATTGCTTATTTGCCTTGATTAATTGCTTCCGCTAATATTATTTTAATATTCAAGTTTTTCAAAGCAAAAGTTTTTAAATTGAAATTGATTTGTGAAAATCCTATTCACCCCCCCTCTAGGATTTGCCATACTTGGGCCAACAATATCGATTTCCAAACTCATGCTTAATTTAAGGTTATAAACCTTTTCCTTCTATTTTCTCCTTTAATTCCTCCATCTAACTTAGTTCCAAATTACCTCCAAGTCTCTGACGACCTAGGGATGCCTGGGATGTTACAGTATCGATGTCGCATATCTTGTTCACTTTCCCATGTGCATTCTTCCATGCTATGATTTAGTTGTTACACCTTGACCATCCCTATATCTTTGTTCCTTAATTTCTTCACTTGCTTATCTAGAATTGCGACTGGAACTTCTTCATACGACAATTATTAATCTACTTCAACAGCTTGGGGTTGGAGCACATGGGATGGGTCAGGCAAATATTTTCTTAGCATCAATATATGAAATATCGGATGCACATGGCCCAAGTTAGGCGGCAAAGCTAATTTGTAGGAGACATTTCCAATTCGATCTAGGTTCTCAAAATGTCCAATACATATCGGAAAGAGTTTTTCTTTCTTTCCAAATCGCATTACCCCTTTCATTGGAGAAATCTTTAGGAAGACATGATCTCCTACAGCAAACTGTGCATCATTTTGTTTGGGATCCACATAACTCTTCTGTCTACTAAAAGTTGTCTTCAGTCTATCTCTAATGATAGGCACCTTCTCCATTGTCTCCTTAATCAAGTCAAGGGCTTCAATATGCTTGTCTCCCATTTCCGTCCAGCATACAAGTGATCGACACTTCCTTCCATATAAATTTTCATAAGGCGCCATATCGATGCTGGAATGGTAACTATTATTGTATGCAAATTTGATCATCGAAAGATATTGATCCCAATTACCTCAGAAATCCATTACGCACATCCGTAGCATATCTTCTAGTGTTTGTATAGTACGCTATGACTGTCCATCAGTCTGTAGATGGAAAGCAGTACTGAAGTCCAACTGAGTTCTCAAGGCTTCTTGTAGCTTCTGCAAAAATCGTGAGGTAAATTGTGGACCTCTATCTGAAATGATCGATATTGGCACACCGTGCAAATTGATAATCTTATTCAAATATAATTGTGCATACTGTGCCACTGAATAAGTGGTTTTCACTTCCAAGAAATGTGCAAACTTTGTTAATCTATCCACAATCACCCAAATTGAATCATAGCCCCTTGATATTCTTCGTAACCCCACTATGAAATCATGGTAATATGTTCCCATTTCCATTCCAGTAATTGTATCTCTTACAGTAGACCAGATGACTTTTGATGCTCAAACTTCACTTGCTGGCACGTTAGGCATGAAGACACGAATTTAGCAACATCCTTCTTCATTCCAGGCCACCAATAACAGCTTTTCAAATCATGGTACATCTTGGTAGTGCCTGGATGAACACTATAGAGAGCTTGATGTGCTTTCTTAAGTATCTTCTCCCTTAGATTATCTACATTAAGTACACACAACCTATTCATATGCTTCAATACATCATTATCAAGCTTGAACTCTGCTATTTGCCCCAGTTCTACTTCTCTTTTTAACTTAGCAAGCTACGGATCTTGATCATGTGAAGCCTTAATTTCTTCAATCAACTTTGACTTCACTTAAAATTGTGCAATCAATCCTTGAGATTTGAATATCTCAAGTCGACTCCCTTTGTTAAACAATTCTTTCAGTTCTTTTACCATTGGCCTTCATGATAAAGCAATGTGGGCTAAAATTTCCATCGACTTCCTGCTTAATGCATCTACTACAACATTAACTTTCCCAGGATGATAATGAATCTGGCAGTCTTAATCTTTAAGTAGTTCAACCCATCTTCTCTGTCTCAAATTAAGATCTTTTCACTGCAAAATATACTTAAGACTCTTATGGTCATTATAGATCTCACACTTCTCACCGTAAAGATAATGTCTCCATATTTTAAGAGCAAAGATTACAACTACCATCTCCAAATCATGCGTGGGGTAGTTCATCTCATGCCTCTTAAATTGCTTAGATGCATAGGCAATTACTTTCCCGTGTTGCATGAGAACACACCCAAGTCCCACTCGAGAAGCATCACAGTAAATAGCAAAACTGCCTGATCCTTCTAGTAATGCTAGTACCAGAGCTGTTGTGAAATAAGTTTTAAGCTTTTGGAAGCTTTCTTCACATTTTTCATCCCATTGAAACTTCACCTTGCTTCGTCGTTAATTTAGTCAATGGTACAACTATCTTGGAAAAGTCTTTGACGAATCTCCGATAATAGCCTGCCATGCCGAGAAAATTGCGAATCTCCATTACATTTGTTAGCCTTGACCAGTTGGACACCACTTCTACTTTCATAGGATTGACCTGAATCCCTTCTTTAGATTGTAGTCGCTATGCCCACCACGAACTCTACTAGAACTCATGAAATTTTTAGGCTTTTGAATTTTGATCGATTCGCGATCGCGACTTGATGATTGCAAGCGCTATATCCAGGTTGCAGTTGCAACTTAGAGGTTTGATTCATCACTTAGAAAATTTCCAAGTTTCTTGAGTTCTCAATAATTTCTAAGTTCCTAACCTGCAAAAACATACTTGAAACACTCATTAGTGCTATTCAATTTGATTATCAAGATCAAAATCGAGATTGACTAAATTGTGAATCCAATTTAGTTCAACAATTGCATTTCCTTATTAAAATAGAATTTAAAAATTAACAAAAAGTTGGGTTATTACACGTTCCTAGTCAGATTATTAATCTGACGTGGCATGCACCATATCACCTTTCTGGTGGTCTATTGGCCTGAAAAGGTCAAGTGATCTCTGAGTGAAAAAAAATTTAAAATTTAGGTATTCACCTGCAAGAAATTAGAGTTTAGTAATTACATAACAAATTATCCTAAAGTTTAGTGATTTTGGTGTTAATTACCCACAGATAAACCTTACTAAAACTTCTGATAGAAGGGAAGCCTAATATCAACAATCCCCAAGATCCACTAAGTGCATGAGTTCTAAACGAGCAAAAAAAAAAAAAAAAAAAAAATTATTTACCTTAACATAAGAATTTTATATCCAAGTTATTTTCCTAGAGTGTGAGATTCATCTCCCTTACATATAGCCAAATAAAATATTAGGAAAAGTATAAAAAAAGTATTTTGTAGTTTAATCATTTTACACTTTGGATATGAAGTTTCTTCTGTTAGCAATATAAGCGCTAACAGCGTTAATTAATGCAGATATGGCGCTTAAGTAGCATAAATATCACTATTGCCACATAAGCGTCACGTCAGTAGATACTAACGATGTTAGGGTTGTGAATATCAAATTGCTAACAATGCAAACCACAAATTTTTTTTATTAAAATTTTTTTTATAAATTTTAAAGTGTAAAAAAATCAAATCACATGTTACTTTTTTTGTATTTTCTTCTAAAATATTTCATGAGCTTTTACGAATATATCTAAATGAAAATATTAAAATATTCCTCACTACAGCATTGTAGACGTTGCGAGCAGTTACATGAAGCAATTTCGATATAATAATTAATATTTTTAATGAAGGTGAAGCATTATATCTTACTGAATAATTTTATTGTTTCCATTAATAAAAATAATTTTATTGTTTGAAAACATGTTTGTATTTTTCTAAGTATGTTGGTGCTTACCCAAAAAAAAAAAAAAAAGTATGTTAGTGCAAATTAATTCTATTGAAATTTTTTACTGTTCATGTCTGTATTTTTTATTGTTGCATATTTAAAAAAAGTAATAAATGTATTGAATTTTTTTATATTAATATTATAATAATACAACACTAACTTATTTCTTATAAACATTGACGGAGGGAGGGGGGCCATGGCCCTCATAACCTCCAAAATCCAAATTTTTTTAGTATTAAATTTTTAAAATTTGACTATATATTGTATTTGGGTCCCCTTATTTTATGTGAAAATTTTTCTTAAATGTATAGAAGTTGATTTATTTATATATACTACCTTCATATAAATTATGATATAAAATATTTGGTCCCTCTTAAAAAAAATTTCTGGTTTCGTCATTGCTTATAAATATATTGTATATTTTTATACGACATATAATTAATATTATTAAATTTTTATTTAGAATTGTCCATTGTTTCATCGCTTATTACACTTTTCCTCCTCTTTGGAAGCATATATATATATGTGTGTGTGTGTGTGTGTTTTGAAATAAAAGGAATTTTTTATTAATATTGATTAATAAGTATAACTTAGAACAAAGAAGTAAATTTGACTGCGTTCAAAAAATACATATAAATCTTGTTATAAAGATGAGTTTTTTCTCTGAGTTTCATTGATCGATCTTCTAAAAATCAGACTCAAACTCCTAACTCTCATAACAAAAGACAATCAAACTCTCATAAAGAAAGATAAGCAAACTCCCATAAAAAAAGATAAAATAAAATACTTATAACATATCATCAACAAAATTAACAAACAACTAAGAAAAATAAATCTAACATAATATCCTAAACAGATTTTCAACCAAATAAAGTCATCTTCATTGCTGGAGGACATTGATTTATCTTCGGATGTTGAAACCTTAATATTCATGGGATCTTCTTCCATGCATATTTAATTTGCCATCTGTTAATCCAAATTCACTACAAAAGAAACATAAGAAATTTTACTATTAAATCTATAAACTCTAACCAACTCATGTAAATAAAATAGAGATATGATTTGGTTAATTATTGTGACTGAAAAAACTACAAGAGGAAAGGTGGAAAAAAGGTGGAGAGCAAAAAGTTGTAGTTGGCTACCGTCAACGGCAAAGATAAACCATTGACGACAACCAAAAAGAGAATCAAAGAGAGATCTCCATAGGCGACGGCTAGGGTTTAGGCTTATCATCCCCTTAAGGTAGCATTTAGAAGCAAAGTTTCATTGCTTTGAATAAATATTTTTAATAACTTAATTTTGATCCCTCAATTTTGAAGGAAAAATATTATATTCCCTTAATTTGGAAAGGAAATGAAATAAAAATTTCAATGGATAATTTATATGAGGGGGTTTTCAGTGAGGAAAAATTCAAATTATTTAGTGAAAACAAAAATAGAATGTAATTTAAGAGAGATTTATTGGAGGCAAAACGTGTTCGTATCGAATTGACCTATTTAGGTGACACGATTAGGGTCAACACGAATACGACACATTTTATAATCGTGTCACCCTAACACGACACAAAAATTAAATGGATTATACGAACACAACACGTGTAACTCGTTTATTTAATTGGGTCGTGTGCAGGTCATGAACACGACACAACCCATTTAACCTGTATGACATTTATAACTTGAAAAATGTAATATATTTGTTACAGAAATCAACTGTAATATTGTCCATAAATCAAATCGTGATTAAAATTGTAAATTCATTAAAAAAGTTCATATTTCATACGTATTTCAAACATTTAAGCAAGCACCATCAAACATTAAATAACATTTTGTTTGTCTTTGATCTTTTTATGATTTTATTTTTTTTATTTATTTTGTTTTTCTCTTCCAATGCAATACAAATGACTATTTTAACCCTTAATATTATTCAAAAATACGTGAGTTACCCAACACAACATGTGAAATTAAATGGGTTGTAACAGGTTAACGGGTCAACCCATTACATGACTTTTATTTTAAACACTGTCATAAACGGGTCAACCCCTTTACCGATACGGACCTGCTAAGCCTCAATTCTAATCTAAAAATTTTTTGTGTTTGACGAATCGGATTAATGTGTTATGACCCTTTTTGACACTCTTACGCGCAAGTGTCCTATTGCCCTAGTTTATAACCACCTGAAATTGGAGTCGTCTGTAGGAGAGAAGGCCTTAAGTTCGAGTAGGGATGACAATGGGGCGGAGAATCCCCGTTCCTGATGAGGATTTGCTCTAAATGAGGCAGGGATTCCCTGATTTCTCTCCCTATGAAAGCGGGGATGGGAAATATTTCTTCCTCGTTAGTGGGGATTGGGAGTGTATTCCCATCCCGCGAGGATTCTCGTCCTCGTCCCATAGAATCCCTATATTATAATTACTTAATTGTCCCTAGTATAAAAAAAAAATATTACTTAGTCACCCTTATATATATATATATAAACACATATGTATTAGGGTTTCTAATTTTCATTACTCAAAACTCTCTGCAATTTTCTTATCACGACACATCTAAGGATTTTCTTATTAGATTGACTCATCTCTTCTCTTATGGCTATCGATTTTATTATTCTTTTTTTTAAGATTCTTGTTCTGCTGCTCATTCTGGATGTTGTACCTTTTATGAAGATATTAATATTGATGACGATGAAGAGATAAAATCTATTTGTTATTTTATTTGTTTCATTATGTTAAAGAATAATGATTGTTCTTTTAACACATACAAATTGTTTATTTAAACTTATATTTGATTCATGTATTGAAATTTTGAATGCAAAAATGTTTATGATTTTGTTAGAGTTTCTTGAAAATCTTTGCACTTATTGGATTAAATTTATTTAAGTACTCTTATGTTTTTATATATGTTGAATTTTTAATATTTTATTAAACAACATTGTAGAATATTTTTAATGTATTAGATATATTTACATTTTAATTTTGTTTGGTTGATACTTTGTGTGTTTGAATTTATTAACATTTTCTAAATAAATTTATTTTTATTTTCATTTATTATTTATAAATTTTATAAATATAGATAAATTTAACAATATAAAATTCAAGTGGAGAATGTGGATCTCCGCGGGAATAGAGATCCCTACGAGATCGAGCATAAAGACTAAATTATCCCGTATATGAGGCAGAGACGGGAGATGCAAATTCCCCACTAAGGAGGGGATGAGAGATAGTTCCCCGCTCCGGCCTGTCGCATTGCCATTCGAGGCTAAATAATAATAATAATAATAATAATAGGGCATTGTATATATATATATATATATATATACCCAGTCACCCACCAAGAGTGTATCACTCACCAAGTGAAAGTGGATTAGTGGACAACTCACTTGCCAAAGTACAGGACGATTGTGTCCTCAGCCTAACAACTAACAAGTGAACGGAAATAGATAAACAATGTCAACGATTATGCCGATTATAAAAAATACTCAGCTTTAAAATCAGTTATCCAGAACACAATAACCAAATGCAGAGATGTCCTTAGCACCTAACACTACTCCTCTTTTGCAGCTCTGCTCAGTTGCCGCCGGTAATGGCGGTTCTTTCTATAGAAATGATTTTGGATTTTTGGGTTTCTCAAAATCCCCATCTTATAATTATCTTCTCAATTCTAAGGCCAATAAAGGGTCTTATGTTGTTAGGTACTGTTCTTATTCCAATTTCATTATTATTATTCTTAGTCTTTCATACCTGTTTGGTTAATTCAGAAATTTATGGAAAAGTATTATATTCCATGGAACTATATGCACAATTGAGTCCAGAATTGTACAAATGAGACTGGGAATTGTTCTGATTAACCCTGTGTTATGTTTATTAGTATACAGAGACTAATAGTCTCACCATGTTAAATAAAATAAATTCTTCTTAAATCAAAACTATTAGGATCTTATGGATAATTAATTCAAAATTTTTTGCTGAATCAGAATTTGATTGTCTCACTATACTGATGAATTTGAGTGTCACTGTAATTTAGATGCCAGTCTACAAGTACTGATGAGCCAAAAACAAGGACCCTTCTGGATAATGCAAGCAACTTGTTTACAAATTTCTTAAGTGGGGGAAGTATAGGTTCCATGCCTATAGCAGAAGGTGCTGTATCAGATCTGTTCGATCGTCCCCTCTTTTTCTCTCTGTATGATTGGTTCTTGGAGGTAGTCAGTTGCTTTCCCTTTCAAAATATTTGTCTAAGTATGATGCTTCTGAATTCAGAAGTTACTTTCACCCAATATTGCATTGGGTCTTCAACAACTCTCTTTTGTTTGTCATATATATATATGTCTGTGGACTATGGATGATGCTTCAAAACCCCACTCCCCTGGTATTACACGTTAGCCTGATAATAATTTTGTTGGTTGATATGTTACTCCAGTTAAATTGAATTGATATTTCACTTTTTGTACTGATATTTATATGCCACTAATGAAGTGATTGTGTTGTTTCCTATTTTTTTTCTCGTCACATATTGCTATATATCTTTGTTATATGTCCTTGTTGATAATTGTGAATGACCTGACTCCAACTTTTCATTCTCTTTAATGTGGCAGCATGGATCTGTGTATAAACTTGCTTTTGGGCCAAAAGCATTTGTTGTTGTATCAGACCCCATTGTTGCAAGACATATTCTTCGAGAAAATGCATTTTCTTATGACAAGGTACTGTCTTGTACTGGTTTACATAATAGCCAATTTGCCATACTATATTCACTTTTCATTGCATTTGCAGTGCCATTGTTCATATAAATAATGCTTATTTAAAGGTGTTCATATAAAGTGGTGTAATCCATGAGTGGAAGAATCTATAGTAATGAGGAGATCAAAATGCTATTAAGCATACTTAGAGGTTAAAAAAATTGGTGCTTCTTGAAATGGTTGTTCAATTGTGAAAGTGAATCCTTGCCTAGGGAAGTTCCTATTATAATTAGGTTATTGTGATACTTTTCTATTTTTCCATGTTTCTTTTAGTCCTCCTAAGTTTGTAATTTTCCCGCAATTTTTTTTTTAACAAGGAGATAGTAATCAACATAATGCATGTTAACATTGGAAACTTGGGTATTTTTAAATTCAATATGCAATGGTAATTAGGAGATATGTAGAATCTTTTTATGGGGAAAGGAAACTCTATCAAGTAAGATTATCCAAGTATATTATTAGGAAAAGTTCAAATTAGTACCCAAAATTAGAGTCTTATTCAAAGCTAGCATCCAAAATTTCAGAATGCACATTTAAGTACACAAAAAAGTTTTTATTTTCAAAATTATCCCTATTGTTAAAGATTCTATGAAAATGGAATATTTAACTAAAACTCATTCTATATATATATATATATATATATATATATATAGTTATCCAATTATAGTTTTTCTTTTGAACTTCATTAGGGTGAGTGCTTTTTGCCTCTTAGTAAATTTATTTTTTTTAACATATATTTTGAATGTGTTAATTAATGCAAAGTTTTAATTATGCATGCATTAATTTGTTGATTTTATTAGTTTAGATTAATTGCTTAGGCTTAATTTGGGAGTTTTATATGGATGAGAAAGGAAAGAATTATCTTTAATCCATGGGATAGGAAAAGGAAAAGAAAAGAAAAGAAATGATTAATAGTTATTTTATGTTTGAATGTTTAAAGGATAAGAAATAATATATGTTATTAAGGATAAAATAATATTATTAAAATGTTATTTTTAGTAATAATCAAGAGATATTTGTTATTCCCTTAATTTTGAAGGAAAAAGAAATGGATAACTAATCTCTCATTATCTTTTCTTATCCAATCTTATTAAACTCTCCAATAATGTATATATCTCCTATTCTCCCTCATTTTCCTTTTCTTTCCCTTCTTATTCCATCTCCCAAATTAAGCCTTAGTGTTTTGTCTAGAGTAAGATTTTCGAGTTAAAGCTAATTTAATTTTTGCTTTATTCTATAATTTTCACTATAGTAATATGATGATAAAGAGTACATGATAATGGAAGAATAAAAAACTTAATACTCCTCAAAACTTAATCATTATTATTTTGGGGAATAATTTGGTTGTTAAATCTTTTTTGGGGACTAATACCAGTTTTTTTTTAGATGGATTTACTTTTTAGTGCATAATTGTTAGAAGATTCCATTTTAACAAACCTCTCTCCAATGGGAGGAATATAAACCACATTAAAGAGTGAAAAAGGTAATTTGGGCATGGTTAACACGAACCAACAAATGCATAGGTATAGAAGGTTCAAAGTGGTTGAATTACAAGATTGGAGAAAATTACATGTAGATTTAGAGTTTGTTTGGTATTGAAGTTGAAATTGTTTTTTTGGGAAAAGCACGATTTTGTATGTTGTTGGAAAAAGCAATTTAGAAGTGTGCTTAACTTTTTTGAAGTTTTATGATTAGAATATGTGAAATTCACTTTAAAACAAACTTTAATGACCTCTAATCAACACTTTAAATATAGTGCTTTTCTCAACAACTACCCAAACAACAATGCCAAACAGGCCGTTAGTATGATTTGGGTGAAGTGGTGAGAAAGGATTTAACAACACTAGATCATTCTACAAATATAGTTCTACACTACGTAGAATGAAGAAAAAAAGATCCATTCAACTGGCTTGTTACTGGGATTAACTCTTAGTTTAGTTGAGTTAAAACATTCAAATATTTTTCAGTAAGGGGTCGAAAAGAGTGCACTGTACATCATACTTAACCCTAAGGTTCTCTTAAACCTGCAGGGAGAATTTGTGAAATTGAGAAAGGTTTCTTATTACATGGTTGAACTAGTTTTGCATGTTTAAAATTTTGTGATTTTCATTCCATCTTAATCATATTCTCCCACTTTATTACTTATCGTTTTCTCTTTTACTGAAATTTTTGTATTTATAGGGAGTCCTTGCTGATATCCTAGAACCAATAATGGGGAAGGGACTTATACCTGCAGATATAGGCACATGGAAGGAAAGGAGAAGAGGTGATCAACTTATAGTTATGCTTGTTTGGATTTAAACCTAGCTTATGACTAAGATTCAGGTATTTGTACTATATTTTGAAAAGCATTGACTTGCAATGGGTCTTGTCGTAACTTGTTAGGTTGCTATTTATGTTTTATGATGGAATTATATAAGCAGATGCCCCTTTTTTTTTAATTTGTTTAGGCTATAAAAATAATGGTGAATTAGGACCAAGATTTTAAAAAATGCTTGTTGTATCTTGTTAGTTAATTTTCTTGTTTTGCACAAATGAGGTCTTTGTTATATATGTTATTTTCTTTGCTCTTAAACATGTAGCTTGTGCACATCAAGGCATAGCCTAATGGTAAGTGCATATGTGACTTATGCAATAGATTCAGGTTCGATGCCCTCATACCCATGCTCAAAAAAAAAACATGTAGCTTGTCGCTTTTCATTTATTTTCTTGAAAAATTGCTTCCCAATCTTTTATTTTGTGCATATGTTGCAGCTTGACTGCTTTCTTTCAGTGAGGCTATGTAAAATCCAAAAGGGTCTGAATCTAATACGTATTCAATTCAATAAAACTGCCTACAGATGCCTGTTTATATGCATTTGATTTTATAATCTAGTTCCATAGATATGTCTTTTCTGCACAATGGGAATTGTATTGAACCAATCCTTTTAGGTTAGTGGTGCTCACATATTTGTCAACAAGCATATATAATGTACTAGTTTCATGCTTCTTGAATTATGAGTGGAATTAGAATTTCCACCAAAACACTAATCCTACCATTGTGTGGCCAGTGCATAGCAGCAGCAAAATTAATGCTTGTAAGAGTGCTTAAAAAGGGACTCTTGGCAGGGACTTTTAACTAGTGTGCTTTAAATAATAAGGGGTTAAATGGGTATCCTGCAATATTGCACAAGAGGAGTGTGCTTTAAGGGGAAATGCATCTTGTGCCATAGTTAATTGAGTGGCTCAAGAAATGAGTTAGTGAGGGATGTGATATCGAGTAGCTCATTACACAAGCTTGTAATGAGGGATGTGATATTGCTAGTGAGGCTTGCAAAAAAGCCTCTTTTTAGCTTAAACTCACACAACATCACATATGTACACAAGTTAAAAGACAGAAAAAATGAACACAGAATTTTTACATGCTTTGGCAAGTGTGCATATGTCCACAGATAGCCATCTGTAATTTTTCACTATTGAGACGAGAACATAATAGTCCCATTTATAGAGGGTCTCAAGTTATTCCTTATTCAAGTAGGAACTCTTAACTACAAAATAACCCCACAATAATAAGAACTGCCCTTGACTATCAATACTGTATAACATACTGCAAGGGTATGCCGTATGCCCCTCCTTGCAGAATCCTCTGTCCATGTTGGAGGCCCTTTTGGTGAACAGTACTTCCTCTGATAAAATATGTATCACAAACTCAACACTTTTACTGATGAACAATGAGTTATAGGAACTTGATATAAAACAACAGAGTCATAATCACATCTGTGGGTTATTTGTCACTAAATCTTATGCAAAATGTCATATGCAAGTTTTTGTGTGGAAGGTGCCTGATAAAATGCTTATTTGCCTGAACTAGATGTTATGTTCTATATTGGGTTTGTTGCAAGATTTGTGACTGGGGGACTTCGAGTTGGGGATGACATTAGTTTGTATCAGAAAATGAGATAGGAAAACTTTAGGTCAAATGAATTAATGTTAGGTACTGCATCCAATGCATGTTGTGTGCCTGGATAAAGCAGGTTTCACATGCAAGCAATGGAGAGGGACAAATGATTTTCTAATAGCCTGTTTATAGAAGATGCCAAGTGCCACAATAGATGAAATATAGGATTCACAGTCTAGGTTCTCAAAAGACAAGGACTAATTTGTTTCCATGGGAATTTTAGGATTCTATTTTGTTAATTTTGCTTTAAAAACTTCAAATATAGTTTATAATTGGGAAACTTTTTGAATGATTATTTTTAATACTACAAATGTGCTTATGATTAGCTCAATCAAACTGTTAGTAATGGAGGATTCTTGGTAGGTCCCTTCTTCAGATGCTGTATCTATATAGGATTGATAGCTTCTGTTGGCCTTTGGAAAATGGCTATGCATTAGTAGATGTTATATGTGACTTTAAAACTTCAACCATTTCCTTATTCTTGGTGAAATTATTTAAATCATTCCCTGAATTCTACTGGATTTATACTTTATTTCATGATGTCCTCAGTTTATCGGTTGTTTTGTTTCTTTGAATGGCTTCTGTTAATTTTCCCGGAACATTTTTATGGTTAGAACATTAATGGATGTTGCAGAACTTCTTTATTGAAGAGTTCTACAGTTTCAGTATCTTTGATTAATTGTGAATTCTGAACTATTGTTAAGAAGGTCTCATTCACTTCTTTTTAGTGTTGTTGGATTTCTGATTAGAAGTGTTGTACTAAGTTCTTAGTCATTTGCATATTTAAGAATCAGAATACTTTGTTTAAATTACTTGAGTTCTGAATAGGAAAGAACAATGACTAAAGAATATGGCCATATGGGTAGTGCCATGCAGAATGAATTCAATATCCTTTGCAGCCTAACCATGGTTGGTTATTTTATTTTGTTGTACAGAATCTGCAAAAAAAAAAAAAAAAAAAAAAGAAAAAGAAAGAAAGAAAGAAAGAAAACTAATTCAAGATTTAAGGTGGCTAGTGAATCACCCTTCTATAACAATCCATATCAAACAAAACATTACAATTACTTTGTACTCTTTCTTACTACCCAAAATCCAGTTCCTCCCAACTGTGCTCTCTACCACTTACACAGATGTTACTACTCTTCCAAACCTGTAAATCTACATCCTATATTTATAGTAGTATATTATTAACTCTATAAGGATTCCTATACTGCAAAGTCACGAGGTCCTTTCCCTTATTGGATGAGGAAATCAAATCTTTCAAATAAGACTAAATTTGGAACCTCATGGGCAAGTCCAAAAGCATATTTTTTCAATTCAAGTTTGTTTCTCAGATTTGAACCTAAGATTACACCAATTCCAAGTGCACATTTCATGCTTTCCCAATTGTGAGCACGATTTCTGTGCGGGTGATAAAATGAAAGTTTGGTCCAATTGGTAGTTTTTCTATGGTACTGATAGCCTGTTTCATTTGCATGTATTTCATAAAGAAGACATTGTTGAATTTTCCTTTGGCTTATGCAGTAATTGCTCCTGGGTTTCACTCCTTGTACTTGGAAGCTATGGTTAAGATATTTACTGATTGTTCAGAAAGATCAATATCAAAATTTGACCTACTACTAGAAAGGGAGCGTTCCCATGGCAGCAATGTAATCGAGTTAGATCTTGAAGCAGAGTTTTCAAATTTAGCACTTGATATCATTGGGCTAGGGGTCTTCAACTATGACTTTGGTTCTGTTACAAAAGAATCACCTGTGATTAAGGTTTGATAGTTTGATAAAACTTCTGCCCTGATTTAGCATTTCATTTTGCTGCATGCCAAGCTACTGTCTGCTCTTGTGTTGTTTATATTCTCTCTTTTGTGTGTTTACTGGAAAAAGAAACATTCCTGGTTGCTTATTTGCACAAATGGTAACTAAACTTATGATTTAATTTTGATATGATCATTAAATGTTACAATTGTATCAGTAAACTCACTATTCTGAATGTTTCCATAAATTGGAGCACCCCTAGCAATTTGTATCCTATATTGCATGATCTGGATTCTGGATTATGGATCAGCAGCAATTAAATGCTCAAATTAGCATTCTGAAGTGCACACAATGATAGGGAGAGAATGAACAATCTTAGTCACAGGACTCTCAAACAAAGTTATTACTATGCTGCAAATTCGGGGATCATATATTTTTTTTTTATAGCATTGGAGTAGTTAACATTAGCATTTTTTTAAATTGAAATTAAGTTATTAAACATATTGGATTGATGCAGACAAGGAAGTTTAGAAAGTCAAACTCAAAAGACTTGAGAATTTTAGAATTATGGTCCATATTTTATTTAGGATTTATTTCAAATATTATACTATATTTCTATTCTTTTTAGAGTTATATTTTTATTTCTATTTAAATAAATAAGTTGCTAGTCAATCACCTTAAGTCTAAGGGGCAATGTAATTTCAGCTATGCTGAAAATCTTTCCCTATTTCTTTAGGATTATTCATGGTTATTTAAGTTCTATTTTAGAGTCCTTGTTGGTTTAGGATAACAATATTCCTTTTAGTTTTTTTTAGAAGGCCAACTCTGTAGATGATTAGGACTAATTTTGGATTTCCTTTTCCTTTAAGTTTAGTAGTAGTTTAGGTCTATAAATACTCATGCTTATAATGCTTTATTTATTAGATTTTAGTCAATGAAATTTCAGCAATTTATGGTCTTTCTTTTGAGTTGTGTGATGCAATTCTATTCCTAGAAAGTGATGCTTTATTGATAGGAGTGAATCCTAGATTGTTGGATTTTTGAGGGCAGAAAGGTCACTCAAATGCAGCACAACACACACATAGAGACAACAAACACAGGTTCTGTAAATAAACTTCTAAGGGCTTCCTACATTCATTTATCTTCTTAGAGTTTATGTAGAGATATATTTCAGGATTTTGAATATAAAAGTAGATAATAGCCATGCTTAACCATGCTTGGCCTCTCCCAATGACTAACTATACTTAGATTACTTAAACACTCAAACTAACTCATACCTGCTACCTAACCCCACTAACAGTCTTGCTATTATAGCAAGTATCTATGAGAAATTTCAAAATACAAATTTCCCATCAAAAAGCAAAATAACTAGAGAATATCTAAGTAAATTCTCAATTCTCAACATTCCTCCTTGAGAATTTTCTTTGATACTCCAAGCATTAGAACTTCAAATTTCCCCTTAGGACATGACATGGTTAGAATGTCATTAGCTTGGTCTTCAGACCTGCAGTACTGAAGCTTGCTTTCCAAATTTTATTCGGTCATCAGCAGCTTTTCCACCAAAGTTTTCTGCCAAACACTTTTCTTGAAGCCTTTTCATAATTCTTGGATTCAAATACAGCGAACTTACATCTTTCTTGCTAGAAATTTGTCCCAACAGCTTGTGAATGAAGAGTGAACTTATTTTCTAAACCAGGAACAACAACTAAAGATGGTTTTTCAGAACCTGTTCTTGAATTTATAGAAACTACAGGAGCTGAACTTGTATCCTCATAACTTAGTTTAGGTTTCTTCTTCACTGGACTCCATCTTTCATGATCTCATATGTTTCAAGTCAACTAACACTTTGATTGGCAGGATCAAAGTTCAAAGGAGAACTCCTATCAACCATCTTGATACAAGCTATCTCATACTCATTTGGATCAGTTGTAAATATGCGGAATGAATACTTTCATATATTTCAATGATATATATACAAGATACAAGGAACCTATATAGGAAATATACAGAACCATACAACTGTATATATATTCCTAAATTAAAAGAAACTATACAGGAAATATACGAAATAGGAACCTATACATAATGGGAAAGAATCAAAGCCCATTCCTGCTAACTCTCCCCCTCAAGTTGGGGCGTAGATATCACATATGCCCAACTTGGGTAGCGATGTATGGAACGGTCCACTAGCGACAGCATGAGTCATAATGTCAGCCAACTGATCTGAACTCCTAGTATAAGGGATTTCTATTGTGCCATAATCAAGATTATCTTTAATATAGTTCCTATCAAGTTCAACATGCTTAGTTCGATCATGTTGTACTAGATTATTAGCAATCTCAATGGCTTCCATATTATCACAAAACAACACCATAGGTTTTGTTGGACTAAACCCAAGTTCCGTTAAGAAAATTTTCAGCCAAAAAAGTTTTGTGATTGCATGATGCATAGCACGATATTCAACTGCACTAGATAATGAAACCACATTCTGCTTTTTACTTCTCCAAGTCACCAAGTTGCCTCCAACAAACGACAAATATCCAGAAGTAGATTTTCTATCCAGTTTACTACCAGCAAAATCAGAGTTTGTATATCCCATAACATCAAGATGTCCATGTTTGGAGAACAAAACACCTTTACCTGGAGCTGATTTTAAATAAGCCAGAATACGGTTGACAACATTCATGTGATGATCACTTGAATTGTGCATAAACTAACTCACAACATTAACTGCATATGCTAAATCCGGCCTAGTGTGAGTTAAATAGATCAACTTCCCTACTATCCTCTGATATCTCTCCTTATTTGTTGGAATTTGATAAGGATAAATAGAAAGGCCATGATTTACCTCAATTGGAGTATCTATAGGTTCACGAGCTAACATTATGACTCATGCTGTCACTAGTGGACCATCCCATACATCGCTATCCAAGTTGGGCATATGTGATATCTACGCCCCAACTTGAGGGGGAGAGTTAGCAGGAATGGGCTTTGATTCTTTCCCATTCGGTATAGGTTCCTATTTTGTATATTTCGTGTATAGTTTCCCTTAATTTAGGAATATATATGCAGCTGTATGGTTCTGTATATTTCTTAAATAGGTTCCTTGTATCTTGTATATATATCATTGAAATATATGAAAGTATTCATTTTGGCTACTAGTGCAAAAGTCTCCTAATAGTCAATACCATAAGTTTGAGTATAGTCTTTTGCGACCAACCTAGCCTTGTATCTTTCAACCATCCCATCTAACTTGTATTTGAAGGTGAATACCCATTTGCACCCTATGGTCTTCTTTCCCATTGGTAACTCAACCATTTTCTAAGTAGAATTCTTTTGGAGAGCTATCATGTCTTCTACCATTGCATCCTTCCAAATAGGATCTTCAAGGGCTTCCTAAAAATGACTAGGAATAGAAACAGAAGACAACTGAAGAGAAAATGTTAAGTTAGCCTTAGACAAACGGTGATACGATATGAAGTTGGAGATTAGATAAACAACATTGGAGGCTTTTGAAAAACCAAATCTATCAGGTGCTCTTCTTTCACGAAGAGGATATCTCCTATTTTGATAAAAAATAGAATTGGGATTAGAAATTTCAAGAGATTCAGGAAAATAAGTACATACCTCAGTGTTAGTATTGGAAGATTCATCCGATGACATAGTAGTATCATCAAGAGAGGTACTAGAATTAGGAGGAGACATAATAGTGATATTTTCCTTTCTCCTAGAATATTCTTTCTCAAAAGAATGATTGGTCTTTCAGGTCTCTCACCATTAGATTCGTCATTTACTGGTCTCTCAGGTCTCTCATCATTAGGTTCGTCATCCAAAGCTAAGGCTTCCTCAGTTTCCTTAATATTCTCTGTACCTGAGACCCATATTTTTTTCTCTCCCAACCATAGTTGTTCCTCTTCTTTACTACCAGTATCCCCCTGAAGAGAAACCATAGATATATCTCTAGAAAAATAGGACTTATTTTCATAGAACTGAACATCCATTGACACATAGTAGGTTCCTGTAGGAGGATGAAAACATTTGTATCCTTTTTGTGAATTAGAATAGCCAAGAAAAATACATTTGATAGCACAGGGATCAAGTTTATCTCTATGAAGAGAATGAACATGAACATAGCACATAGCCAAAAATCTTAGGGCAAATATTTATAGCAGAGGGAATGAAATGAAATCTAGATAACATCCTTAAAGGGGTTTGAAAATCAAGAATCCTAGCAGGCATTCAATTGATAAGAAAAACAACAGTCATGACAACTTTAGTCCAGAAACATTTTGGAACATGCATAGTAAAACATAAGACTTGAGCCACTTCAAGGAGGTGGCGATTCTTACGTTCTACAATGCCATTTTGTCGGGTGTGTAAATACAAGTTGTTTGGTGAAGAATGTCATGTTGTGTCATAAAATCAACAAGAGATTGATTCACAAACTCACGGCCATTGTCGGAATGAAAAACTTTAATTTTAGTGTTAAATTGAGTGAGAATCATGTTGTAAAACTGAGGAATAATATGTAAAACATCACTCTTAGATTTCATCAAATATACCCAACTGACCCTAGTACAGTCATCAATAAAAGAGAAAAAAATATATATGTCCTGAAGCAGAAGGGGTAGAGAAAGGACCCCATACATCAGTATAAACACATAAAAAAGGAATAGCACTTTTATTAGAACTAACTTTGAATAAAATACGATAGTTTTTAGCATAAATGAATTGTTTACATCTTAAACTGGAAAAAAAAATATTGGAAAATAATTTAGGAAACAAACGTTCTAAATAGGAAAAAGATGGATGTCCCAACCGACAATGCCAAAGGATAATTCTCTCTATCAGATGTTTTTCTCTTTGTTTGGAAGTCACAGGTAGGTGTCACTATGTTTCTATAATCCTCTCCCTACCTTTGCCAATCGTCATCTTCGTAAGATTGTCCTGGAAAACACAATGAGTAGAGTAAAAAATAACAAAACAATTATGATTTTTTTTTATCTTGCTAATCGAGAGGAGGTTATTTGAAAGTGTAGGTACAAGTAATACAGTGGACATAGAAAATGTTGGAGAAAGAGACACATTTCTTGCCCATGTTATTGGCATAGAATTCTCATTAGCAACCTGTACCGACTTAACTGGTGAAGATGTTAAAGAATCAATGAGAGAAGAGTTACTAGTCATATGATCAGTGGTTCCTAAATCAATAGCCCAAGTATCAGGACAAGTAGAACTAATGGATAAATCAAAATTACCTTCTTGAGAAAGATACCTGAGATACATGAGAAGCAAAAGATGGAGATGGAGTGGTATCTATGACAGTAACATTCTGAGTAGATTTCTTGCTTTTTCTCTCTACTTGCTTGAGTTTATACCATTCCGGATAGCCATGCTTCTTCCAGCAAACATCAATTGTGTGTATATTCTTATGGCAATAGGTGCAAAGCCGAGATGGAGAAGCTATAGAATCTCTAAGAGAAGAGATAGGACTGCGCTTTTGGACAGCTAGAGCTGAAGCCTTCGAGTGGATTTCTACTCCTATGGTAACTTGTTGTTGTCCTTCCCGACGAACCAAGGATACGCTTCTTCTAATTTCGGTAATGGAGAGGTAGCTAGAACACGGCTACTAACTTGATCTAAGTTATGATTAAGATTAGCAAGAAAGATATAAATCTTGTCTTCTGCGATACGGTTTCTATATTTTTCAATATCAGCAGCACAAGTCATATCGTTTCGCCTTCGGTAATCAAGCTCTATAAAAATTGAGTTCAACTCATTGTAATATTCCGTTAGAGGTCGGCCACCTTGACGTAATTGAAAAGACTTCTTCATCGGTTCATAAACTTGAGAAGAATCAGATACATCAAGGTAACTTTTCTTTACAGCATTCCATACTTACTTTTCCGTGCCACACTGCACAAAGTGTAACATCAGATTATCACTTATTGAATTAATAAGCCAAGATTTGACAAGTGCATTGTCGGCCTCCCATTCATCATAGCTTGAATCATCTTCTGCAGGTGCAACCTTTCTCCAATTGACATAGCCCATTCTTTTTCTTCTAGCAATATGCATCTCTAAAATCTTAGATCAGACTTGATAGTTAGAGCCATCCAATTTAATATGGATGGATGGATGAAGGAGCATCTTGAATGGTCATAGTGAATGTTTTCTTGTTGTCAAAAGATTCGCCGTCATTTTTTGTAGAAATACTGTGGTGCGACTAGGGTTTTAGGAATGAGGGATAGTTGCGGCTAGGGTTTTTTTTCTTTTTTTTTTTTTTTATGAAGAAGAGAGGAGCGGCTAGGGTTTTAGGAAGGAGCAGCATTTGCGGCTGGGGTTTTTAAGGAATAAGAGGTGGCTAGAATTTTCAGAGAAAGAGGAAAAAGGTTATATCTCAAAGTTCTGATACCCAGTTGTAAATATGCGGAATGAATACTTTCATATATTTCAATGATATATATACAAGATACAAGGAACCTATATAGAAAATATACAGAACCATACAGCTGTATATATGTTTCTAAATTAAGGGAAACTATACAGAAAATATACAAAATAGGAACCTATACAGAATGGGAAAGAATCAAAGCCCATTTCTGCTAACTGGATCATAAATAGTGCAGTAGCAATTCTCAAAAAAACAGAGAATATCCTCACTCTAGCATTTGAGCTACACTCAGCAAATTTTGAGCTAAACATGGTATAAACAAAACATCAGAAATCATTTTGTATCTTAGTTTGGACAGCAGTTGAACCTCTACCTTGTGCTTGAACCATATCTCCATTTCCCAACTTGACCTTAGTTTTGAAGTTTTTATCCAATGAAGTAAAAAAGAGAAACATCCTTGGCCATATGATTTGTGCATTCACTATCCACAAACCAAATATTTTTGTGCTTTTGCTGAGAAATTTTGAGACACCATAAACAAATGATCATCAACCTGATGTTGATCTTCAATGAAATTGACTTGCTAAGTAGGGGGCTGCTGCTCTTGATTCTGTTTTAGCTTGCAAAATTTTCCAATGTGACCATATCCTATTGCAATGCCTACACTGCATTTTCTTCCAACATTTGTTGTCATGATGATTAGTTCTTTGGCAGTGGGAACAAGGTGACAAGCTCTGTTTCTTGTTTTTAAATTTGTTGTTGTCAGCTTCTTTGCTTTCTTTTTTCTGCCTAGCAAGGAACGCTCCCCCTAAGCACTCCTCCCTGCACTAGCTCGTCCAAAGTGAGTTGGTTCAGGTCTTTAGAGTCCTCTAAAAATGAAATTTTTGCCTCAAAATTTTTCAGGCAAACTAACACACACCTTCTCAACAACTCTCCTATCACTTAGATCTTCACCAAGAAGCCTGATTTTGTTGACTGTACTCATCAATCTGTCAGAGTATTCTTTGACAAATTCTGAGTCCTCCATCCTCAGCATCTCAAATTCCCTGCTCAAGTTGAGGACTTGTATTTACCTTATATTCTCACTGCCTTGGAACTTGGCCTTAATCTTGTTCCAAGCCTCCTTAGCTGTCTCACAAGCCATAATCCTTGTGAAAATTACATCAGACACAACTGAGTGAATGCAAGAAAAAGTTCTGAATTTCTTTGAACATTCGTCACTATGTTGTTTTGGATTGACTCTCAAGAGAGGTGGATTTGCAATTTTACACCAATTTCCACAGCCTCCCACAAGTCAAAAGCTCTCAAATAAGCCTTCATTTTGACTGCCTACATCTGGTAGTTTTCACCAGTAAAAACTGGCGGTGGAGGAGTTGAGAATCTTGAGATATAAGAAGCTATGGACTGAAAAAACTCAGGTGTTTAAGGTCTTTTAAGGAAATGAAAGATCATTCAATGCCTGAGTTTTCATGTATTATATATTTTAGTATGGACTGAACTATAATATGTAAATCTTCTGGCTTAAAAGGTCATTTCTTTTAAAAAGTGATGGAGTAAAGTGTAATTAAATGACTAAAGTGTATTGAATATGAAGATGGAAGAACCTGTAATCCACTTTGAAAAAAAGTGAGGATCTAAGTGTATATTTTGCCAAATTTCAAGTTTTATTTATTATTATTATTATTATTTTTTTTTTTTTTGTAATTTACATGAATGCATTGCTATAAAGGAATTTTAAATAAGATAAATTCCTTGTTTATACAAGTGTTTCCAAACAGAGCATAGATGCAGGCCAGGAATCTTTCAATTAAAACTGGCTTTTATCACAGAATCATAGGTATATAAAAAAGGATGCATCTATTATCATCAATCGTAGTCAACAATAAGATTTGTTTAAAATCCAAAATCCATATTAGAATGTACTTTTTATTTTTTTGAGGGAAAACATAATAAAATGATAAGTATCTTGGATGCTAAACTGCATACAATTTTTGAATAGTTGTACGCATAATTCCAAAATCATTTTCACAATTGAATTTTGAGAAAGGTTTTATCCCCTGTAGATGATCAACAGTGCATATCATTGATCAAATCATAGAAGCACTATAAAATGATTTGCCAAGTATAGTTTATGGAAGGAAGAACATGCCAATGCGTAAGTTTCATTAACCATCATTTAAAAATAAGCCAATAAGTACCATGGTTAATGAAAATTATGTTTAGCAGTCATTAAATATTTAAGCACTATAATGTTCAATTGCAGTCATAATCTATAAAATCTATAACTCCATGTATAATAGTCATTTAATAAATTAATATTTCTTTTATGTTTTGATAATATTGTTTTGCTGTGTATTTAGTTAAATCTTTTCTGAATATTTATTTCGGCCATTCTGCTAATTCCTATGAAAATTCAGAGTAGTGTAGACTAATACTGTTACATTTCAATTGACATGATCTGATACTGTGATACTGCTATTGATACTGTGGGTGATACCATTATTTAAATACCTACCATTAACAGTAAAAGCTGATTGTTTTTCTGCATATTTAGTAAAACTCTCCAAGTATTGTTTGATACTATTTTATATTTTAATTGCTATTCATTATTGCTTTTGATAATGATCCAAAACAATGTAATAAGTTGAGCTCCTATAATGTATTACATTTCCAATTAATGTTTCATTTTGTGACAAGACTCTACCTGTTATTTTTAGTGTGCATATGCTGAATTTCGTTAGCCCTAAAATTGCAAAACTTTAGTTTCAATACCATGTACAAACATCAATTATTTCAATATCATATTTTAAATAAATTATATTCCTTTACCTATGTGAATGTTAGCTTGTATCTTGCTTGTAAGTGATACTGATAATCTCATTCTTTTTTATTGTTTTTGGTCATCAAATTTCATTTGACTCTTTCAGTGATTTTACTTAATTTCGACAGTGTCAGATTTCTTTATGTGTAACATGCAAAGAGTTCCTACTACTGTGGTAAATGTCTTAGTTTCGTTCTGAAATAAATTTTCCTTACCTGCGACGAAAATAAATGTCTGACATGGTATTGTCCAATATCCTGCACCTTTACTTCTTTTCGGTGCTATACCGATATTGCTATTTTGGTTGACACATCAAATTCTGGTTATACAAACAGATAATTACTTATCTCTAAAATATTTCTACTTAAGCCTTGATGACAAATATGTTATGTTATTGATTACGAGTTTCACATGATTTTCTCACTGACAATGTCACAATTATGCATTCATATAGGCTACATCAAATGCTGAAGTTTAATAGTTGGCTCTTTTAAAAAATTATTGCAGGCAGTATATGGTACGCTTTTTGAAGCTGAGCACAGATCCACTTTCTATATTCCTTACTGGAAAATTCCTTTGGCAAGGTGGATAGTCCCTAGACAGAGGAAGTTCCAACATGACCTTAAAGTTATCAATGATTGTCTTGATGGACTCATCAGAAATGCAAAAGAGACTAGAGAGGTGAGAAAATTCAACCTGCATGATTAGAGGTGAAGATTCATTATTATCTAAAATTTAATTAATAATATTAATTAACTAGAGATTGTTGTTTTTGAAACTTCATTTTCATTCTCTTTTGCGTCTACTATTAGTTCTGCTATATCATTTTGCAATGCGAATGATAAGTTTCTTTGAGATCTTAATTGTATTTGGAACTTGATCCATCCTTATGGACAATGATAAGAAAGATGGACAATTATTTACAATGGGTGTTGTTGATTATTCTGGTTGTAATATTTTAGCTTTGAAGCCTGAAATATGTTGGTGGTAACATTTACAGTGCCTTCATGTATTATATCATATCAGCTTACAAATTTATATGCGCCAAGTGATGGAAAATGCCTTGATCGTGTGATATGCGCCAATCTATGAATTGATTCTGATTGCAAAAATGCGACAAATGCAATAAATCCAGTCTGTTACTTTTTCTTCCTGTGAACTGGAAAAGCTGAGTTATTTTTCCCCCATTAGATGATTTATTAAGACAAGTACTTTGAAATTTGCATAATTTGTTTAACAAGGGAAGAATACTAATAATTAGTAGAAAAACCTTTAGGGTGCATTTGCTTCCTTATTAATTGCCCATCTGTCTTAGCCATAGGCTTGATAGGCAATTGAAAAATTGAGGGAAATGACAAAGGAGAATATGA
The DNA here is from genome assembly GCA_949750685.1 of Vernicia montana. Taxonomy (NCBI): domain Eukaryota; kingdom Viridiplantae; phylum Streptophyta; class Magnoliopsida; order Malpighiales; family Euphorbiaceae; genus Vernicia; species Vernicia montana. The sequence continues at coordinate 9,632 of CATKHJ010019483.1, read as the reverse complement.
GCTACTTTGTGGATTGCTAAAATCCTCACAAGCAATAATTGGTGAAGAATGATAAGGGTATCACTTTCATATTGGTCCACATCACTACTGTTCTGATACTCTTTGAGCAAGTTTAAAAACATAACAAACTTAGAATGATAGTCTACATTTTGTTCAGGGCTTATTTGGGATCTTTATAGAGTCCCACAATTATGTTTGTTTCAGTAAATTAGCTACATATCAGTATTTTACATCTTAGGATGTAGGAGTAGTTTTTTTTTTTTTTTTTTCTTTTCTTTTCTTTTTTTTCGGTGTAATTTCTAATTTCTTGGTTTTGTGAAATGGTTGTTTCATGTTTTTAGTAGTCGTTATCTTTATTTTAATGTCTTATTTTGAGTGCTTATTGCTAAGGACAGATTATTCCTTTTATTTTTCTTTGAAGTTGAAAATCCTAGATGATTTGGACTAGTTTTGGAAGTCTAATGTTTCAAAGGTTCAGCGTTACTTTGAGTCCATATGTAGTCCTTTTATAAATGCTCTGTTATTTAGTTTATCAATAAAAGTTCATACAAATTACCAATGAGCCTTTGGTTTAGTGGTAGTGGAGTCCAGGACTGTAAGGTCTTGAGTTTGAGCCCTAGTCAGAGTCAACTTAACAAAAAAAAAAAAAAAAAAAATTCATACAAAATTGTTGCATCTTATCATGTGATGCAATTCAATCCTAGGTGTGAGGGCTACGGTTCCTTGGGCATTCATGCTTAAGGCTTAGCTGTGGATTCTCTCCTCCGATTCTATTATTGAGTTTGACAATAAGAGTTCCTGCAATTGTTGCCTCTTATTCTTTGATGCAATTAATCTTGGATATGATGCTTAAGAAAGTTTAGGTGTGAAGGACTCTTCTATTTCACTGTTCATTGAAATTGTTCACAGTGCCTGTCCTGTATTGTAAAGAGCTCTAGAATTCTCTTTTTTTTTTTTTTAAATTATGTTTAATTTTGTTTCTTAAACATACCCCTTCAGAAGCCCTAATTTTCCACATTAATTCTTGGTCTTGATCATTCTTTATGCAATAGGATATTGGAAAAGTGAGATAAAATATCCCATGAACGCCTATATATGCAGTGGATTTCATCAATATGTTTTGTACCAATTGATGATAGTTACATTGTTTATTTTTTGAATTTAGTCCAGCAGACATAGGTCTATACGAATCTCTGACATTACTTTGATGTACCAAGAAAGACAGTTAATAGATTTTGGAAAAATTAAGTACAATGAAAATTATTCCACTTTGTTTGATCTCATCAAAATCAAAGCCAGCCTATAAACATACCATGTAGGCATAGTTCTAAATTTGATGTTTTGATTCCAACTCTGTGGAATTAACTCTTTTCTAGAAAGATAATGCTAGAAGAAAAAACTAGAAAAGAGGCTTCATTGAAAGAAGAAAGAAAACTCAAGTTACTAAAAATATTCTAAGTGGGAGGGAAGAGGAAAATTCAAAAGAGAGGAAAGAGAAAAGGAATTAGAAGATTGAATAAATTATCCAAAGTGGTTATATGTAAGTGTTTTTATGTGATAAATATTGGATCGTGTCTATTTTTTCTTAAATTAGATACTTCTTCTGGGTGCAAAAACAGTAGATGCACTAGAGGCTTAGAGCTTATGTCTTAATCTTGACTTTGGTTAAATTCTTTGCCAGGAAACAGATGTTGAGAAGTTGCAGCAAAGAGACTACTCAAATCTCAAGGTGGGTATATATTTTCTGAAAAATAGTTACCTCTGTTTTTTTTATTTGGGTAGGCTGAAATAAACTAATTTACTTGATAATACTAAAGATAGTGACGAAGCATCATGGTGGCACATATTAGAAGTACTTAAGAAGCATGTCAAGGCCAATTATAATGCCCAAAGATTTGATTTGGCACATGCTTGAATAGACATTTCTAATTAATTTCAAGTCTTATTTCATGTTTTTTTCTTTAACTTCAGAAGTTGTAAAAATTTTAGTACTTCCATGCCCATTCATATGTCTATCTCCAAAAAAATCATTCACATATCTTATCAACCCAAGGAAAATCTTTGGATTTAACACCTTATTCAAACAATACAAGCTAAAAAGCCAAATCCAAATTGTTTCATATCAAACCTTGTAAATACTTATGCTTGCAATTCTTTTCTTGTACATATTTCTGATGAAAATTCAACTTTTAGTGTGATGCAAATAGAATGTTGATGTGATGACTAAGGATTAATTGGTGAGAAGCTTAGAGTCTTTTTTTCCTGTACTTTTTACTGCAGCCAGATCTTGATTCCTGCAGTTACCTACTTCAAATTGAACTTTGAACTTGAATTGCAATTTTCAACTCATAAAACACCATAAAGGTCCACATAAGTTCCTATTTCTAGCTTTCAATGAGCCCATCAAAGTTGTCTACGTCAAAAGGTTATTATGATGTTAAATCGTTACAAATTTTTTGTAGTTTGGCACCATAATTATAACATTTGCAGGATGCAAGTCTTTTGCGATTTCTTGTTGATATGCGAGGAGCTGATGTTGATGGCCGTCAGGTAAAATATTTTATATTTCCCTACTTCAGTTTAATTATATATCAATAACTCTATTTCTTTTTTCTTGCCATGAGATTGACTTGATCGGATGAAGCTCAAATGCTTCGTTTTACAGATCTTTTATTCCTCTTTTTTGTTGTTATGTTTTTATTTTTTAAATTGTATTTTAACAGCTAAGAGATGACCTGATGACAATGCTTATTGCTGGTCATGAAACAACAGCTGCTGTTCTTACTTGGGCTGTATTCCTTCTTGCACAGGTATATGATTCTTCATAACCAAATTTTAATTTCAGTCTTGCCAATATCATCATGTGACAATTTGAAATTCTGTTTTTCTAAAAATTTTATTAATCAATAAGTTCTTTCTTCTGCTATGAGTTGGTATTCATCTGATCTATATATTAATTTAAAAAATTGTAGAATCCCTCCAAAATGAAAAAAGCTCAAGCAGAGATTGATGCAGTACTGGGTCAGGGGAGGCCAACTTTTGAATTGCTCAAGAGATTACAGTGGGTTACTCAATCATTTACTTCTATAATCTTGCTTTTATTTTTTGGTGGCTGTATTCTGAAAATACCTAGTTGTATTTTCCTTCAACAATATTTCGATATTAGCTTACTTATATATTAATGAAGACACAAACATGCAAATAATAGAGAGAGAGCCAACAATAAACAGAAGGCTTGGATCTCAAGATGAGTTTTCTCTATCCAAGGTTCTAATTTGTTGGGGAAGACTCAACTTTTATCTGAAGCCATTTTCGATTTGCTGTTCCAAACAATATTCTTGCTGAAATAGAGGGAGCTTGTCTAATGCTTGGGCAGCAACTGACTGCCATGATAAATGTCCTGGTGGAGGTCAAAGTGCACCACCATTACATTATTTGGTTGAGTTGGGTTCCCTTCCACGCTGAAGTATGATTATGCATGAATGTTTTCAGGTACATAAGACTTATAGTTGTAGAGGCTCTTCGTTTGTATCCTCAGCCTCCGTTGTTAATTAGGCGTGCCCTCAAATCAGATGTTTTACCAGGTATTTCTCATTGGTATAACTTGGAAAGATTTTGGTAATACTGATTCCTGAATTATCATGTATTGGTTGTATACTTATTTGTGAAAACTTGGTTTTAATTGGTATGCTGCTTATTGACTTGGTTCTTGGTCTTACAAATGTTGGAGCTTATAAGTCCATACAACATTTTTTATTTAATCCATGTGGGATTTATATCTTAACACTCTCCTTCAAATAACAACTGGGTCAAGATAATTTTTTATTAAGTCTAGTTAACACTTATAAATTTATGATAGAAATTTGGTTGATATAATTGAAAGCCCAATACGGGTGAAGAAATAAATTTAAAAGCCCATTACCGGGCAAAATACAATTGAAAGAAACCCACTATTGGGGTAAGAATTGAAATCAAACTAAACCCAGAACATAACGGAAATTGAAAGAGAAATTGAAATTTTAATCCGAATTATAATAAAATAGGAGTAGGTGCATGGATCATTTTCCGTTTTGGTACCATTTTACAAATGTTGAAGCTTATATAGTCTTAGAAATGCCAACCTCAAAAGTTAGCTTGTTGAGGTTGAAGAACCCAATTATATATAAGTCCATTCAACATTTTATATTTAATCTATGTGAGCTTTATATCTTAATACTTGGGAAATGAATGGTTCTGTTGAGATTCTCTGAATGTTTATTGAGCCTATGATACACTTGTATTGAACTAGCAGCTGTGAAGTAAAACTTTGAATAACCAATAGTATATATTTTTGGGAAAATTACTAAAGCTCACTTGAGATTTGGCCTAATACAGTTTTGTTCTTGCTGTTTCAAAATTAGGAACTTTAGCCCCATAGGTATATTCATTTGCTGTTAAGATAGTCCCATAAAGTACACTAACATATGGTATGGAACAAAAATTTCAAATTTGTTATTTATTTCTTCCAATTTATCCATTTTCCACAAGGAACTGTTTCTTAGTTCACATTAGAAGTTTATATCCTTGCTTCATGTGGGACTGAATGGTTACGGCATTGCTTTTGGCTTTGTCAGTGCCCTTTGTGATTTTATATAAAATATGGTCTTCTTTTTCTTGTGAGACATGTGATTATAAATTCTGATATCTGTTTTAAGCAAAGCACTTACATTTTGCAGGAGGATACAAGGGGGACAAAGATGGTTATGCAATTCCCAATGGGACTGATATCTTTATTTCGGTGAGTGGAAGCATTTATATTAGTTCTTGTTGAATCTTTTGATAGCATTTCCGGGAACTTGTATGAGGAAAAAGGACAGAAGGGAGGGGAGGGGAAGGGAAGGGAAGGGAAGTACCTTAAGCTTTGATATTTTGCCTACTTCTATTTCAGGGTACATTTGACAGAATATGTCCTGTAAGTTCTTTGGTTGGACTTCTGCTTCCTATCTATATTTTCTGTGACCAATCTTTTTTTTGCGCATTCAGGTATATAATTTACATAGATCTCCATATTTTTGGGATTCACCCAATGAATTTGAACCAGAAAGATTTTTAGTAAAAAGAAAGAATGAAGAAATTGAAGGATGGACTGGTTTTGATCCATCTCGAAGCCCAGGAGCATTATACCCAAATGAGGTCTCTTACAACTTTGCTTTCAGCTCCCAAGCATAACTAATTGTTTTGTTCACTTATTTTAACACGAAGCTTATGGTTGTATTGGTCAGATTATATCTGATTTTGCCTTCTTACCCTTTGGCGGTGGGCCAAGGAAATGTGTCGGGGACCAATTTGCACTTATGGAGTCGACAGTTGCCCTGGCTATGTTATTGCAGAGGTTTGATGTGGAACTGAAAGGCTCTCCAGAATCTGTAGAATTGGTCACAGGTGCAACAATTCATACTAAGAATGGATTGTGGTGTAATTTGAGGAAGAGATGATGTCCAATTGACACACCATTAGTGAATGGGTCAAGTATCGAAATAGCTTTGGTTCTGGCGACCACGTTGTGTAGTTATCATGTTAGGATTAACCTGAAAAACAACGTGGTTTGGCAATCAAGGTTGAGTTGCAACTTTCTATGACAACCATGAAATACATGCTACATAGATAAGCAGTGATATAATATCAAATACTAATTATACAGTGACAGAGCATAATGTGCTTATTATGTGTTGTACAAAAAAAACCCTGTTTTCGAATAGTTTTGTATTATACATTGTTAGCAAAGCTATTACAGGAAAGAACCCATTTTCGTAGCATTTCTTTTTCTTCCAGACACCTTCAGTCTGGAAATGAAATATGCTGTGGCTGTTGAAAATTGCAGTTATTTTTTCTCCTTTTCTTTAATGCTAACATTTTTGGTTAATTGTTAGGACTCTCACATGCACAGGATCTCAAAATGAGATGAATTTGGACAAAGTCTCGAGTTAGTAATCCATTGGATAAGTTAATATTATCTAATATTGAATGGATATTTTTGTTCCTGCAATGTTTCTAAAATCTGGCTTCATGCCCGGTCCGGTTTTCATGCACTTGATTGATTGAATATGAAAAATTCTTATCTACACAAAGTACATAGGTCTATCTCATATATCAAACTAATGAGTGATGATATATTTTAGTCAATATGATTATTTTATCTATTTTTTGCCAAGTGAAAAGATATTGTTACTAATTTTTGCTCTGTGTTCTAATCTCGTTAGATTGGTGTATACACTCAGTGTAAGCAAGTCTTACCGATTGAATATTAAACTGATTATTTGGAAAAGAAATGAATAAGCTACAGTTTAGGAAGAACCTATTATCTGTTCGAATTATTTTTTGTTTTTTCAAAAATTTTAAATAGTTTGGAAAAAAGTTAGAAAATTTGCTTTTCTAAAACTATGGTTTTCTAGTCTCTGTAGAGTTCAAAACTAGTTTGCTAAAAGTATTTTAAATTTAACACCAAACACACACTAAAGGGCCATTTTAAATGAATAAATTATAAATGTGAAATTCATTTTAATTAATTTCAAATATAATTTTTTTTATAAATGAATTCTCATATATAAAAAGATATAATTTAAAATATAAAATTCAAATATTTTTATATTTGAAACAAATGTATAATTAAGTTATTTTTATTTTTATTTTCTAAAATACTTTCAATATAATAAATATAATTAGAAAAAATAAAATAATTATATTTTATATTTAAAATTAATATTTAATATTTAATTTATAAAATATAATAAAAAATTAGAAAAAAAAATAAGTAAAAAAAGTAGAGAGAAAAATTGCCAAGAGAGAAATAGTAGTAAGAGGAGAGGGAGAGTGTAGTAAAAAGAGAGAGGAGAAAAGAGGAGGGAGAGAGAGAGAAGAGAGAGAAATAAAATGAGAAAAAGAGAAAGGAAAAATGGTTTTTTTTCTTCGTAATATTTGTTTTGTTAGTTATGTGAAATTTATTTGGAAATTTTAATTATTTTAATAGAATTTGATTTAGTTATATTCAATTTTATGAAATTGAAATCATAGAATTAAAATAAACATTTTTTGATGTTCCAAATATAACTTTTAAAAATACGGAATTAAAATTTTATGAAATTCATTTATTTCAAATAAGTTGTAAAGTTTGTTTAACAGCTACACTGTTTAATTTTCTAGGCTCCTATGCAGATTTGGTCCTTTATTAATCATCTAATATTCACCATGCTCATCTTCTCTATCTCTAAATTAAGGTTCTCCCCCCCTCTCTAAATTTGATGTATTGAGTTTTTGAAGTGTAAGACTAAATTCTTTACATTTTAAATTTGACCATTTTCCTTATTTATTTATTTATTTATTATGCTCCTACTAAATTTGATCATATTTAGTCATTAACACTTCAAAATTTCATTAATTTGCAATTATTATATTAAAAGATGTTAATATCTCAAAATCTTGCATTTTGATGCTAATACAAGTACTGAAGTATTTATATATATATTTTTTTAGGGAAAAGTGCTGAAGTATATTTTAGTTGAAACAATAGGGAGGGATAAAATATATATTAGGTTATATATTAGGGGGGGGGGGGGGGGGGGGGGGGGTTTAGTAATTTTATTCATTTCAAGCTTGTACATCTTTTTGACAATCCTACTAATTTTATCAATTTAATTGATAATCTTATCATTTTTATAAAATACTATGTTTATTTATATTGATTTTTAATTGACAATTTTACCATTTTTTTTTATAAAATAATATGTTTATCTCTATAGATACTTATAAGAAAAAAAAATAGATTTTAAAAGATAATTAATTTATCCTTTTTTCATATTTAAAAATTACTTATTCACCGTGATAAGTCTTTTATTTGATTTTTATCCCAAAATAATCTAAACTTTTCATCTTTTGTGTTCAATCTTAATATAAAGTAATTTAAATAAATTCAAACTATAACTGTATTTTTTATTAGAAAATGGGTGCTCATTCACCATAATAAATCTTGAGTCTTATGAAAGCCTCAAAGTCAAAGCTTCCTTTCCTTCAATCAACATGGCCATGTTGAGCCTTAAAATCTCAAAATAGCTTCCAAGAGATTTGAGCTTCATAAATTGGACTTTTGGACTAAAACCTGCATTTTTTTTCAATCCTTTGCATTACAAAAACAAAGTTAATTAATCACTAAAGAACTTAAAAACACCATAAATTCAAGACAATACATGAAAATAAATGTTGTGCTTATTTTTGTATTAATTTTAATTAATTAATTTATTCTTATTTTAATTTAATTCAGTTAATTTATTATTTAATTTATTTTTATTTTACTAGTTTATGTGGTGGTGAGAATGGTGTAAAATTTGCTTAAAGAGAATATATATATATATATATATATATATATATAATAAAAAATGAAATGGCACATGGGCTTGGCATGCAAATATGACAAGCCCATGTCATTTTTAAATAGAAAAAATTACATTGTACACTGTATTTTTTGTTAAATTATTATTTTTATGGTCTTTTTTTTTATATACATTTTTATATCTTCCTATATCTTTTATACGATTTATTTTTGCTTTTATTTCATTTTATCTCTCAAGATCGTCTTTTGTTTGTATGTTGCACCGAAGACAATGGTCATAGAGAAGAATTGTAAGTGGGCCACCTGAGGAGTATGTGAAAGTGGAGATTAAGTTTGAAAGTGGACATGTGTGAAAGTGGAGATGATGGTGAGACCTTGTTGTGGCATTTCTTTAATCTATTATTATTATTATTATTATTATTATTATTAGTTTGATTATTTTAATTTTAATTTTAATTTTATTATTATTATTATTATTATTTACATTAATTAGTTATTATTTTAGAAAAAAATTCAATAATTATTTTTTATACAGCACAAGTAATTAATTAATTTAACTAAAATTTTTAATTTAATTTAATTAATTAATTAAATTAATTTATATATATTAAAGTAATTGCAAATTCCAAACATATACTTAACATATATCAATTTTTTATATATGTATATCATTTACTGTTAGTTTATATATCTTTTTAATTTTTTCAAATTTGCAATCTGTACATATTAAAATAGTTGCAGAAACTAAATATATACCTAATTTTGATTTACGTATACTATTTACTCTGAGTTTTTCTTTTTGATTTTTCAAATTTACAATATATATATATTAGTTGTAGATATCAAACATATTAGTTTATATATATTTTTAATTTTTTTCAAATTTGCAATCTGTATATATATAAAGTAGTTGCAGATATCAAATATATACTTAACGTATACTAAATTTTGGTATGCATATACTATTTACTTTTAGTTATATTTTTAATTTTTTCAAATTTTCAATCTTTATATATCTAATAGTTGCAAATACCAAACATATACTTAACATATATAAAATTTTGGTATACATATACTATTTAATATAATTAAATTGAGAAGCAACTAAAAAACATTCATATAAATTGATAGTTTTTTATAAACATTGTTCAGTTGAAATTGAAAATTTGATAAAATCTAGAATTTTTAGTATTTTTACTTCAATTTAAATTTTTACTATTTTGATTTTATCGATTTAATTGTATAAAAAAATCATAATAATTAAATAGAA
>CATKHJ010019463.1:0-20582 GCA_949750685.1 Vernicia montana | reverse complement strand
GAATCACTGCCATCCAATTTCTTTCTATTTTCCAATGCCAAATAATTGTAAGCATCCCTAGCTGTGAAGCCTACAAGAGGTGATCCTCCTGATTGGGTTTTTAACAATCTGATTCCATCAGCCACAGGAACCCCACTTTTTTTGAGCTGGTTAAAATAAGTCAACTGGTTTTTTGTCATTCCCCTATGTGAACGGAGAAGATGAGTTTTGTTCGATGGACATAAGTCATGATTGTGTTTCTTCTCATGTTTCGTGGCAGTCTACAGTCCTTGTTCATCGATATCAAATTGTATATAGGCTTGACAACAAGTTCTAATGTCAGTTTTTGAATAACACTTATTTTCTTTTCCTTTGTTTTCTTTTTGTCCAGCCCTCGAGCAACGAAATATTTTCATTGATAGAATTTTCCCATCTGCTTTATATCTTTGCTTACTCTTTCTAATACTAAAATTCATTTTAAATGCATAGTCATTGTATATATTGTAAGCTTCATCATCAGATTTTACAGACAATCTCAAAAAATCTAGATTTGTAAGTTCCACTTCCAAAGCACAATTATTATTTTGATTATCAACTACAAAAGGACAAGATATCATTCATAAATTATAAGTATGCGATGAAACTATAATTTAATAGTGATGAATATATATTTTATGAATGATGAAATATATATTTTTTAGTGATGAACCTGTTTTTAATATATAAATTATAGTCTATAATTTATGAATTTATAGACTATAATCTATGAACTTTATGTGTACGTTTAATGAACCTATAATGTTTAACTTATGAACTTCTAATTTTTAACAGGTTTTACCTACAAACTTGTTAAACCTATAATTGTTCATAACCTGTTATAACCTATGTTTGTGTTTTGTAATTTATAACTATAAATATGAAATAGATTGAGAAAAGGAGAGAAAGTGAGATTGACAGAGATAGATTTTACCTATTTCAATAGACAAATTAAGAGTTTGAATTGAAGATTCAATTGCAGGAACAATATGTTAATTTTCGCTTTGGAAAATTTTCACCGTTGATTGTTAGATTCTTGATGATTCGTGGTTATTGCTTCATGATTTTGATGATATCTGTTCACGATTTTGATGAGAATTGTTGAATCTCAGTTATAAATTTTGGAGGAAAAGAAAATAACTGAAAATTTTTTCAGCTCTGAAAGTGATGCCCCATCAACAAGTTAGGTTGTTATTTTGAAAAAAAAAAATCCGCGCGCTTAAATATAATCCACAATACATTATGAACTCGAATCCATGATATAACAATTCACATTAATGTCTCAATTAATTTAATTTGTAAAGTTCAATAATTCAATTAATTTCAATTTATATTTAAATATTAAATTGACAAGATAATATGATAAGTTCAAGATCATTTCGCCTTTTGATTTTTTAATTAAGAGTAAATTATTATTTTATTATTCAGATTTACCCTAATTAATGTATTATTTTATTATTTTAATTTTTTCATTTATATTTTTTTTTATTTTTTTCCGTTAAAGAATAAAAAAATAATAATTTTTTAATACTAAAAATACCCTCTCCCTCTACTATTTTTTTTATATTTCTCTTCCACTAAAAACTATAATTATCAAAATCGAACTGACTCAGCCGATTAAATTAAAAAAATAAAAAATCAATCATCAGACCAATCCGATTTAACATATAAACCCAAAGATACAAAGAATCGGAGAAAACCCGAGCAGGGTAACCGTGATCCGGGCTACCCAGTCCGGTTTTACTGGGTTATCTGGTCGGTGAAAATAATTTTTTTGCCAAATTAAAAAAAAAAAAATCGTTGTGAAATGGTGCCAAAATCTTCATCACTGGAGAAAAAAAAAATTGCAAATCAAGAAGAGCAAGTTCTGCTTTTAGATCCTTCAAATGATTCAATAACTCTGACTTTGATTTGTTTCTTAGCTCATGAACTTTGATTCTTGTGTTTTTTTTCATAAAAAAAAAATAATAATAAGAGAGAGATTAAAGTGCGATTAAATTTGCAAGCAAAGAAATTGAGAACTTACCCATGGTTCTTTATCTCTCTCTCTCTCTCTCTCTATGTGAAGAAGAAGCTGAAATAGAGAATGTGATTGTGGTTTTTTAAGATGTGTCTGTGAAAGTAAAACCCTATACGTAACTGCGAAATAAATAGTCCATGTGTTGAGGGACTTAAATTTGTTCATGGGCTCACTCTTTTATGGGCCTTTGTTCATTTTGAGGGTCTTAATTCATAGTGTTTTTCTTTACATGAGATGATGAAAATTTAATTTTTTGTAATAAAATTTATTTGTAAATTAATTGTAATATTCAATCATAATTAGTAAAATATCAAATTTATCAAATTTATAATGTTGCTATTTGTAGTTCATTTATAAATTTTATCAAATTTAATAAGATTTAATTCAAATATAAATATATAATCAAATTTATTAAATTAATAAAATAAATTTTTATTTGTATCAAATATAAAATATATAGATTTTCTTAATGAATTAATTTATCATAATGTTGCAGTAATTATTTTTAAATAACGTTTATTAATTATTATGATAATATTCGTTAATTTAATTATATATATGTTATATTTTTAGCATATAAATAATAAAAATATATAATATTATTTAAAATTTTAATTTCATCCGATCAAACCGCTTAACACGGGATATCTTTGAAAATATTGCTTAAAACCTACCAAAAACTGGCTCTGCACTGCAGTTGCTCAAAATCTAAAAGGAATTGCTCATTGTGGGGTGGGACCTCTCTATTAACAACAAGTACTCGCTTTAGAGTCTTGTTCTTGAGGATGGTAAAATTCAACTGAAATTTACAAGCCATCAAGCATAAGCAACCAATAGAAAAATTATGAGCTAAAAATAAAATAAAATTTTAAAAAATAAACCCTGAGAAATATACTGAAAAGTAAAATTGGAAACAACTTTTCAAATTGTGAAAAATTTCATCAACAAACTTAAAAAAAAAAAAAAAAAAAAAAAAAAAAAAAAAAAAAAAAAACTGACGGTAGTTCGCAGGTTGAATCCTCAGCTTTTTGGCGGCTGCTTCTCTGCGAATAAATTGAAAAAAGCAACCAATTAAATTGGATTAAGAAGAAGATAAAGGAGGAGGAGGAAAGAAGTGAACACTGATAATCATGTGCTAATAAATCTCTTATACCCATATACAAACCCTCTCTTAATTTTTTTTTTTATTTATTTTTTTAATTCTGTGAATTAAAAATAAATGTGGATTAATGAAAGTGAAGGGATCTTCTTTGAATTGGAAGATCTGAACCATGATGCGGATCATACAACAATCTTTTATTGCTTTTGGGTTCTGTTTTTTCTCTCTTTTTTTTTTTTTTTTTTTTTTAATAGCAAAAACAAGTAGGAATAAAAAATTTAGTTGTAAATGAGAGATATTTTAATCTTTATATAAGTATTTAAAGATAAAAATAAAAGGAATGACTAAATAGTATAACTGAATAAAAATATGATTTTATTGTTTTCTAAAAAGGTAGAGACCAATACGTTAATTAAGGTAAATTTCAAGGATTAAAATAATAATTTACCCTTTAATTAATAAATTTTACAATTGAAATTTAAGGTAAAATTATAATTAATTTTCAAATTGGATAAAATAGACATTAAAAAAAAAAAGAATATGATATAATTGAAAAAATCCTAAGAAGTTTTTAATTGATAGAACACAAAAAATGCACTTATTTACATTATTGTTATACAAGGAATAGAGACACAATATAATTAGATTCAAATGATAATTGAATTCATGTTAAAATATAAATTAAGCACTACAAGAAAATCATAGTTTACCGATATAATTATTTCTATCAATAAATTTACTTAATTACCGACAATATATAAGTTTTTTTTTTTTTTTTTTTTTTGCAATTACCGATAGATTACTAACGATTTGCCAACTAAATTTTACTAACGAAAATTTTTTATCGGTAAATAAGGCGTCAAAGAATGGCACAAGTAATTACGGACAGATTACCGACAAAAATATTTAATCGCTAAATAAGGCTTCAAAGAATGCTGCAAGCAATTATCGACGATTTACCGACTAAAATTTACCAACAAAAATATTTAGTTGCTAAATAAGGCTCCAAACAACGGGGCAAGCAAGCAATTACAAACAAATCACCGATTAAAATTTACCGACAAAAATATTTAGCTGCTAAATAAGGCTCCAAACAATGGTGCAAGCAAGCAATTACTAATATATTACCGATAAAAATATTTAATCGCTAAATAAAGTTTCAAAGGATGCCACAAGCAATTACCGACGATTTACCAACTAAAATATTTAGTCGCTAAATAAGATTCCAAGGAATGGTGCAAGCAAGCAATTACCAATAGATTATCGACAAAAATATTTAGTCACTAAATAAGGCTTAAAAAAAATATTAAGGCAATTACCAACGATTTACCAACTAAATATGTAAATTAATTTTGTAAATATTAATTTATCGACTATAATTATTTTTTTTAAATATGTAAATTTGGAGGGAAATTTCCCTCCAAATTTTCACTAAAGTTTTTTTTTTTTAAATTATTACTGACGGAATTTTCGTCAGTAATTCGTTGGTAAATGAAAATTTTAGAGGAAAATTTCCCTCTAAATTTTCACTAATTGTTTTTAAGAAAAAAATAATTACCAATAGAATTTTCGTTGGTAAATGAAAATTTCTCTCCAAATTTTCACTAAAGTTCTTTTTAAAAAAAATTTAAATGCCGACGAAATTTTATCGGTAATTTATCGGTAAATGAAAATTTTAGGGAGAAATTTCCCTTCAAATTTTTATTTGAAAAATTTAACAACGAAATTTTTATCGATAAACCTTCAGTAAATTGCGTAAAAAAGAGCATAAAAAGAATTTTCCTCTTCATTTTACTTCACATTCTAATTTCTCTCATCTCTTCCTCATCATTTTCCTTTACATTCTAATTTCTCTTTCTCACTTCCTATCTTTTTCTCACACTTCTTCTCTTCCTCTCTCACTTATTTTATTTTTTTTCTTTATTTCTCATTTAATTACTTTTCATTTTCTTTTTCATCACTTACTAAATATCATATTTTCTTATACTCTTTCTTTTTTATTCTCTCTTTATTTTTTATTTTACTTCTTAAATTCTTCCGAACCTTTCAATAGAAAAAAAAAATATTTAATTTAAGAGTAAATTATTATTTAGTCCTTAGATTTTGGCGAAAGTAACACTAAGGTCCCTATATTTTGAGAAACTAACGATTGCATCCTTGCATTTTTATTCCGTCAAACATTTTAGTCCTTCCGTCCAAATTTTGACACTTTTCCTTTAACTTCTTGTGAAATAACTAAAAAGGGCACCATATATATAACAAAGAACTGAAATATAATAATTTTTTAAATATAATACTCCTAATAAAAATTAATTTCTTAAATATAATATTTTTCTTAAATATAATTATTTTACAATATAATACTAATAATTTCTTAAATATAATACTCCTAATAAAAAAATAATTTTTTAAATAAATTAATTTCTTAAATATAATATTTTACAATATAATACTAATAATTTTTTAAATATAATACTCCTAATAAAAATTAATTTTTTAAATAAACTAATTTCTTAAATATAATATTTTACAATGTAATACTAATAATTTTTTTAAATATAATACTCCTAGAAAAAATTAATTTTTTAAATAAATTAATTTCTTAAACATAATTAACAAATAATAAACAAATCAAAATTAAAAAAAAATAAAATGCAGAAAATGCAAATTGGGTATTTTGGGAAGTAAAAATTATTATTTTTAATTTTTTTAACGGAAAAGTGAAAAAATTTAGACGGAAGAACCAAAATATTTGACGGAATAAAAATGCAAGGATGCAATCGTTAGTTTCTCAAAATATAGGGACCTTAGTATTTCTTTCGCCAAAACCTAGGGACTAAATAGTATTTACTCTTATTATTATTATTATTTCAAGCAGTTTTTTTTTTCGTTTTTTATAATATTATATCAATTAGTTGAAGAGATCAAGAAAGGAGTAGGTAGAAATGAAAATTTTAAGTATAAATGAGGAGCATTTTAGTTTTTTTTATAGATTTTTAACTATAAAAGTGACTGAATGATTATTTTGTTTGACGGAATGAAATATGAAGAACCATTTACTTAGTTTCTCAAAATGGACGGATCACTTCATTAATTAGATCAAATCTTAGGGATTAAATAGTAGTTTACCCTTTAAAAAAATATCATAGGCATATAGGCATAAAAAAAAAAAACTAACTTTTAAAGTAATTTAGAACTTTATGATTCTTAAAATAAATAAAATTAATATATTATAAGATGCATATTTTTAAGAAATTTACAAAATTCATATTAAGCTATCAAAATTCACAAGAATATCTAGAAATATAATACTATGCACAACATTTAGCAAATAATAACATTTTGAATGTAAATAAGTTGTACTTAAACAACCATAATCTAATTCTGATATTATTGTTCTAATTGAAAAATGCAAGGATAAATATACTATTTTTTCATAATCAAGATATATATTTGGGGGAAATACCTAATTTGGTGCCTAAACTAAATACCAAATACTCAATTTGAGACCTAAACTAAATTTTCATTCAATTAACTCTTTTAACTTGCATTTTGGCTCAATTGAAGGCTTGTCCGTTAATTAGCCTAAACGGACGTTAAATTATTTTAGGAAAGTTATGTTTGTGGGTTCCATTTATATTTTTAAAAAATAAAATTATTAAAATTAAAAAAAAAAAGTAAAAAGCAAAATATGTTCCTCTCTTTAAGTAGGGGTGTCAAAACGTGTTGGTGGGTCGTATTCGTGTCGGGTTGATATTCTTAGGCGACACGATTAGGGTCAACACGAATACGACCCATTTATTAATCGTGTCACCCTAACACCACACAAAAATTAAATAAGTTACACGAATACGATACGTGTAACCCGTTTATTTAATATTGGGTTATATATGGTTCATGAACCTGACACAACCCATTTAACCTGTATAATATTTATAACCTAAAAAATGTAATATATTTATTACATAAATTAACTGTAATATTATCCATAAATCAAATTATAATTAAAATTGTAAATTCATTAAAAATTTCATATTTCATATATTTTTCAAATATTCAAACAAGCACCATCAAATAAATTTAAATAATTTTTTTTTTATTTTTGATTTTTTTGTCATTTTATTTTTTTTATTAATTTTGTTGTCTCTTCTAATACAATATAAATGACTATTTTAACCCTTAATATTACTAAAAAATATACAGGCTATAAATGGGTTGGGTTGGATTGACACTATCCAACACGACACATGAAATTAAACGAGTTGTAATGGGTTAGCGTGTCAACCCGTTACACGACTCGTTTAAGCTATGTCATAAACGGGTCAACCCGTTTACCGACACGAACCTGCTAAACCTCAACCATAACACCAAATTTTTCGTATTTGACGAATCGGATTGGCGTGCCATGACCATTTTTGACACCCCTATCTTTAACCTTACTCACAAAACTTCTATCATTTCACCTACAAAATTTTCCGATTTAACAATTAATTTATTTTACTTCTCTTTCTCTTCCTAGTCACTTTCTCTATCATCTGCAACAAATGATAATCTCTCTCTTTCTTTCTATCTCTCTACCTTCAGCTATGACTATTGAAGCTTTTAGAGTGTACCAACCAACCCCTATACATTGATTAACTCATGTGCCTAATAATCACTATCAAATTATCATCAGATCTACAACCAATTCTATTTGCATCTACCATGGCTCCAGACCCAAACACTGCTAGTGGCAACAACACCGCCAAAAAGGAGGCGTTGATCAAGGTTCCGTGGAAAGACAAAAAAAAAAATATACTCATCTTTGCTATTTTTTTATGAACTTATATTTGAGTTGAAATTTTTTTGTTTTATTTCTTTTCCTCACATATTTGGGTATTGGGTTCATTTTGTTTGTTGCTGCCATAAGTAATTTTAAATTAAAATTTCATTTTCCTTATTATTATTATTATTATTATTGTGTTTATTTGTTGGTTGGTGGTTTGTTGGATTGTTGAAATCAAAATAATTTTTATTTTTAATTTGTTTTGTTTTGTTTGATTTGTTAAGTGAAATTTTAGAATATACTTTGATATTTGGATTCTTGATCTTGGCTTTGAAATTCTTGTTGTGCTGGTAGTAACAGAACTAGTAGTGTTGCTTGATGATAATTGGCTCTACTGCTATTGCTTCTCCTACTGAAACTTGTGAACCCTCCTATTAAACCACAAGTGGTGGGAAAAATACCTGATACTTTACTGTCTTTAAATATCACCACTCTCTATCCTTACTGCAATATATGTGTTTCAATTGTTATGATTCCTTCGACAAATTAGATCTGACTTATATTGCTTTTGATATGTTAATTTCTTGTTTTCAATGGTGAAGAAGAAGAAGGCAAAGAGTGAAAATTGAAGTGGGTTATGTTTGATGAACTCCTGGCAATCCAGATCTAGAAACCTAGATCTGGATTAGTTTTTTTTTTTTTTTTAGTTTTTAATTTAAATAATTTTTATTATTTACAAATAAATTTTAATATTTTTTATTATTAGAAAATATAAAATGGATCTCATCTTCTAATATAGTGGACCCATATAACGTCTGTCAAGGTCATGTGGTGTCACTTGGCCCACTTAAACTCTTATTTGAGCCAAAAATGCAAGTTTATGGAATTAATTGAATAAAAATTTAATTTAGGCCTCAAATTGAATATTTAGTAAAAATTTAGACTCTATATTGGGTATTTCCCTATATATTTGATATATAAAAAATATTATATTATTTATTAAATAGGTGTATTTCAATTGAATTATTTCATATTTATATATAGTCTCTCAAGTTGTGAAGTCAAAATTGTCTCAGTATTTTATTATTTATTAAATAGGTCTCAATTTCGAATTTCAAACAAGCCAAATTAATTTACCAAAAAAAAAATCTCATATTATAAATACAAAAGTAAAAACCTACAAGAAGCTACAATCCTGCAACTTGCAAGCAAAACCTGCTCCAAACTTCTTCTCAAACAGCAATCCCTCCCTTTGTATTATGCATTAATTCTTTGACAAATGCATATGTCCATAGAGAAACTGTAATCTTGCAGGAATATCAGAACCGTTATGATAATTTTTTTTTTGCCATTATTTATTTTTCATTATGATAATTTTATTAATGAAAAAATGCACCAGAAAATACAAAAGCTTGTTCAGTTTAAGAAAATGCAAAATTTTTTTTGGCTTCCATTACAAGTCCATGCCATATTGACACTTGCATTATCATGTTGGGGGCTAAATAGTTCATGTAAAAGGCTATACTGGCATAGTGTTAAACCTTCTCTCACTTCCTAATGGAGTAAAAGATAAAGTAGATATCATATCCTACTGACAAAAGTTGAAAAGGAAAAACAGAAAGACAGAGAGAGCCCAACGACTGTCAATACCTTGATTAGAGCATAAGACAAGATTGCAACCGTATGCCTTCCATATGAACTAAAAATTGCATCATCTCTTTATATGTTCTCAACAATTCAACACAATTGGCTCTAGAACTTTCTATGTCTTCGAGTTTCTTCTTTTCTGTTTGAGAGGTCAGAGTCTCTTCTTCGGCTACTTCCTGTGACTTCGGTCACTAGTGAGAATGCTCATTTCTTTTGTTTTCTTATTGTAAATTTCAAGTTTCTCTTTCTAATAAAGCCATTGGTGATGTTTTTGTGGGCTCATTTGAATTTCCCCCTAAGTGGGTTTTTTTGGATTTGTGATTCAGTCACCTGTGACAGCGGTGTCACCTCTACTTACGGCGTTGTCTAGCTCACTTATCGCCGTTCTCATTGTCCAGTGTGGGCTTTGATTTCTCATCGATGGGTGGGAGAAAGTTGGACTAGCAATGGCTTGGCTGCTTCAGCTTGGGTGATTTTGGTGTTTTGCTTGAGTTTGCTGTGCTTCCAAGCCCATGGTGGTTGGCTGTCTCTTCTTAGGCTTCGGCCGATTAGTGGCAGGGGAGAGAGGCTCCATCATAGATCCACTGTGGTTGAATCTTTGTTGCACTGGAGGGCGAAGAATCTAGATGCTTGGTACATTTTCTTTCTGGTAAACTCAGACACTATGTCTTTGGTGGTCAAATGCCAGTCGCCGGTACTGGTGTGGTACTCGGTGATAGTGGCAAATGCTTCTGGACGGTGCTCCAGCCCCAAGGGCATTAGTGACATAGGAAATATTGTTCAGGCCTTAGGCCTGATTGATATTTAGACTTTAAGTCCATGGCTAGATAACCCTTCTATGGGTAGTTTCTTGTATTTTCCTTGTTGGGTTTTATCTGATGTATTGGCTTGTTATGTACTAATCTTGGGCTCTTTGCCCTGTTAATGCTAGTTTTTCTTTCTTTGGGCAAAAACAATTCAACACAATTCCACTTAGGGCTGCAAATGAGCCAAACCGTTCGCGAGCGGCTCGGTGTTCAGCTCGAAAAAAGCACATTCGGGTTTGACTCGTTTTATAAACGAGTTAAGCTTGAATCTTATTTTAAAACTCGATTAGGTTCGTGAACAACTCGATAATAAGCTCATAAATAGGTTCGATTAATAGGCTCGTGAACAGTTTGATAATAAGATCGTGAATAACTTAGTTATTATTATTATTATTAATATTATTAACTTAATAATTTTAACACTCCAAAAAATATATTTTAATACTATTATAAAATTTTTGGTAATTCAATTTGACTAAAATATATATACTCCTGATTAATATAATATAATATTCTAATCTTTAAAAATATCTTTTTTATTAATTAATATATTTGTAATACATGTAATGTTCAATTTTATAATTGAATTTTTTTTTTCACTGATTGAATGTTTTTGCTTTTATGTTAATTTTAAATATTTTTGTTATAATTATTTTATTAGAAATAAATATTTAAGAAATTGAGTATTTTGATAAATTATAAACAAATTTCAAAACGGATCGAACTCAAATTTAACTGAATTATAATTTATTAACAAGCTGAACTCGATGAGCTTAAATAAGCTAAGTTTAAACGAGCTAAGTTTAAATGTGATTTTTAAATTCGATCCAAAGCTCGAACTCGGAAAAAAAATCTCGGCTCGATTACAACCCTAATTCCACTCATTTATTCTAATTTATAACCACTAGCACAAAATAAAAAGGTGTTCCAGAAATCAAACAAACATACCAACTATGCTTGTTGAAAAAATAGGTCTGAAATTTGTTTTGTCTGCTTAATTGGCAGGTAGGGGACATACAGAATAGCTTAAATCAACCGACATCCCAACCCAAACAAACAAAATTAAAGATTAAGTAGTAAATGTTCAAACAAACCACACATTAGAACTAAAATATGCCTTTTTCACTAAATAGCAAAGAAGCAACATCACTTGCAATTTATTTTCAGCAAAAATTTGAACTGTTACCTTCATATATAATATATAACAAGGAGATAAGTAAACAAACAAAAAGAAACACATTAATAGCTGAAATAATGGTTTACTGTACTTGGTCTTCCACTCCTTGTTTACCTTGAAATCCATAAAGTGCATCAGTTGGATATTTTAATTCTCTTCGACTCACTTGGATTGCATGTATCAGTTGCCCCTACATCATTTCCTTTGTGAAGCAATACTAGGCTCTCCACATAGCTATAAACAGAAGATCCACCCTTTTTAACCGTTACAAAGAGATTTTTAAGCCATTGGCTTCTGTGAAGTTATGCCTCCGCGATGAAATTCCAACAACACATCTCCATTATTCCTAAACCCCAACACTTCTGACCTTCCTCACCAGTGTTTGCCCGCAGTTCCTAACTTCACCCATGATGCCACTACTCCATACTCTTTCATCGCCCATATATGATACTTCTTGTCATCGTTCCAATCTTGATGAATAACAGCAATTGATGATTCCCCAAATACCTTAACAGTCAGCCTCACCAAGGAAGCATCTGCCAAACATCCTGGCAACATAATCTCGCGAAAGATCTCATCTCTCACATCAAACACCATTATGAAATTCCTACTCTCGTTATTTTTCCAATCAGTCGTAATCCAATGCAATGCACCATTCACAAAAACCGGAGAACCATGGTCATCTAATTCGTACTTGGGAGCAATATCAGATATATTCTTCCAAGAATTCTCATTAAGCGAGTAAAGCTCAGTCCTAAAGTGAATCCCACCTTCTACAGGGGGATTCATGATTCTTAATACTTTAAAATCATGGGTCTAGAATCAAATCCAAACCCAATAAAATTTTTACAAGAATGCCTGGCGAAAATGAAACGGGGTTGGGGAAGCAATATTGATTTTCTAATGGTAGGGTTCCAGAGGATGAACCTATAGTAACCTTTGCCATGTGAAATATCATCGCGAAAGAGGCAGATTAGGCAAGAACCGGCAACGTGAAAGCGATCCTTGGTGTCGAATGGGAGATTGAGTGTCAGATACTCCCCGAAATCTTTATTGTCAAATCGCAAAATGAATTTCTCAACATCACTAAGAAAGACACTTTGGCGATGCAGAATTAATCGGTTATTGTTCGAGGAAAGGGCTTTGTGAAGGTGGATGGAAATGAAATTGGGGTTTTTGATAAGAGAATACTATGATTTGCAGACATTGGTGCATTTCAACAAACACTTGACGGGCAGCTTACACAAGATTTCCGTCATCACATCGTCTGAAAAATTATCCATTATCATCATCTCTTTGCTTCAGAATTTTCTTGATTCTTGGTGTTTATTGAATGGAAAAGGAGAAACAGAGAGGAGAGAGGAGAGAGCTGGAGAGTGCAGACGGCGGCTTTTACTTTTGTTTCTATTTCCGCTATTTTTATATACTGGACTATTCTACGGCTCATTTACAAGATTAGCCCAACAGTGATAGTTAGCCTATTTTATTTTATTTTATTTTTTAATTTTATAAATAATGATACAGTGATATTTCCTTTCAAATCGGTAGAAATAAAAAATCACATGCTAGATATTCAGCCGATTAAATCAGAAATAATTAAATTAATGTTATATAATATAAAAAATATACATTTTATAAGAATTTAATAAAATAAATTTAAATACAATAAATTTATTTATATAAAAATAATTTTAGAATTTAAAGTAATAATAGAATAAATAATTATTAACAATTTCAAAAGTAATAAATTATTTGTGTAAATAAAAGTGAGATTTAATTTTTATTGCTAAAAAACTTAAATTTATTTTACAATTTACGATTTTTAAGTATGTTTCTCATATATTATAATAAATTTTAAAAATATAAAATTTTTATAAATTTAAACATGTTTGTATTCTTATACATAAAAACTTTTTATATTTTCAACTAATTTTTAATGTTTTTCAAAAAAAAAAAAAAACTAATTTTTAATGTTGTAATTATATAATAGAAAATTAGTTTTTCAAAAAATATTTTTTAATAAAATATTTTCCTTAAAAATTATGTTAATGTTTGAGTATAAGACATTCGTATCCAAAAGTTAAATTATTTAATGGGTATATATGCTTGGTACAGGAAAGACACATTCTTGTAAATAGTTATTTAAAGGCAAAATCAAAACAAGATTAAGGCTAGCGAAAGCAAACAAGATTAACTACTTTACCATCACCATGAGCAGGATCTGAAATACATCATCTACACACCATTGACAAAAATCAACAGAATGAGGATCATCGGCTGAACTTCAAACACAAATTTCAATCATTCTGTAGAAATACAAAATTGCCACCAGCATCTTCCGATTCAAGCACAAATCATAAGATAATTAATTACACATTATTAACAAAATATTATAAATGGTATTAGTATATACATTGACTCATTAAGCATAATCATAATACAAATACTTGACCACATATTTAGTAAATACCTACAAGAACCAGAACTTATTAACCATTTACAAACAAAACCTGCTCCCAACTTGCTCACAAACAGCAATCCTTCCCCCTGTATTAGCTACTTTTGCTGAAAGAAGGTTGATCAAAAATGGTGCGGCAGCAGTAATTCTTTGTGTTTAGATGCGTTCACAAATGCATCATTCGATATAGTAAAACCCATGATCCTGCAGGAATATAGGACCCATTAAGATATTTTTATTAATGAAACAATTAGCAAAAAATACGACAGCTTGTGTAGTTTAAGAAAACCCAAATGTTTCTAGCTTTCCAATTATTATATATCATGAACAGCAAGCCCCAGCCACATAAAGCATGCTAGTAAAGTGGCTTAAAAGTTTTTATCGCTTCCATGTATATCCCAGGGACAAAAGTATTTCTTTTTAAAGAAAACGTACGAAAAGAGGAGAGAGAGAGAGCCAGCCAGCACCATCCCCTGCCCCCCCCCAAAAACCAAAAAAAAAAAAAAAAAGTAAAGCACAAATGCAACATATTAGTAGCTACTGTAAATACCCCTTAATTAGAGCAGAGTACAAGATTTCAATAGTATGCCTTCCTTCTGATCCAAAAATGAGTATCATCCTTGGATATGCTCTCAATAATTCAACACAATTCCTTTTACTTGTGCTAATTTGCAACCATTAGCTCAAAATAAAACAAAATTTCTTACTACTCAATGAAGTATCACAGAAATCAGCCTGCTTGTAAAGTCTGTATGCAGATATGATAAAACTTTAGTCTTTTCTGTTTCCTACTCCTTCTAATGCTTAAATATTCAAATATACTAGAAAAGCTAACTGAAAAGGCGAGGAGAAATAAAGTTAACATGCATTAGATAATACAAACTGAAATTTGTTTCATCTACATAATTGGTGGGTGAGGGGACATACTACATAAATAAATCAAGATCCCAATCCAATTCACAGGCATCACACATTCGAACTCACATGTGATTTGTGTTGAGAAATTTTATGGGATATTTCACACATACAACGGAAGTAGAAATTAATAAAGGATCTACAACAAAAACAACACGAATTTTACGTGATTCGATTTCTCAATAAACTTACATCAACGATCCATAAGGGATAATTCACTATAACATTTATAGTTACACGGTACAATTTTTGGACGGACAAAATTGTAAACCCTCTCTTTTACAACACCAATAACCTAGTACACCATTTCTCACAGTAAACAAGGATTAAAGAAATGTAGCATAATTTTTAGACGGACAAAATTATCAAAACCCTCCCATTCACATACATAAAACTCTCTCTCTCTCTTTTTCTGATTTTTATGTATCTCTATTGTTGCTGCACAAATTCATGCAACTGTTGGAAGAAGCCAATTCCATTTAGAATTGGCTTCATGCAGTTACTTCTTTAATGGTTGGCACCGTATTTTGGTGCCAACCTTTTTTTTTTTTTCAACAAAACAAATTTGTGGGCTCTCATGTCGGAGGGTCCCACCACCAACAAATCTCTCCCACCCTACTACATGAGGGCTTCATTATAATTGCAACTCTCTGTCAGTCTTTCCCATGAGTATGAGTCTCTTTATGCTCCCCTCGAGTAAGAATCTTCTACACTCTGAGTATTAACGGTCTTTTTAAGAACCGGTTTACAGGGCTCCCCCTTTTCCACTAATGTGGAATTAGCACTCTGCTTCAAAATTTCACATACCTTAACTTTCTTCATGCTCCCCCTTCAAAATTTCTACTGTGGGCTCCGGTGAATAGTACCCGATACTATTCACAGCACACTTTTTTTTTCAAATTTTCTATAAATAGTACATCTGCTACAGTACCGTATGAATAATACTGTATGAACAGTAATCGTATACTGCTACAGTACCTGTAACCTGCTACAGTACCTCTGCTACAGTAACCGTACTCTGTTACAGTTCCTTATTACTGTAGTTACTATTGCTTACTGTTGCAGTAACAGTACATGCAAAAATAAATTGTTTTGCGTGATTACTATTCACTTAATTTTTTGATTTTATACCCGTTCTCGAAACGGATTGCACCAAAAAATTCCTCGTATTTTTCTCTTTCTCGAAGTATATTTCTTTTCTCAAAATATGATACTGCCCTGAATAATAGTCCCACTTTAATTCCAATAAAATTTCTCTCTACTCCAAAATAAGAACCAGAAGCTCTGATACTACTTGTTGAGAAATTTTATGGGATATTTCATATGCACAGTGGAAGCATAAATTAATAAAGGACCTACAGCAAAAACAACACGAATTTTACGTGGTTCGGTTTCTCAATAAACTACATCCACGATAACATTTATAGTTACACGGTACAATTTTTGGACGGACAAAATTGTAACCCTCTCTTTTACAACACCAATAACCCAGTATATCATTTCTTACAGTGAACAAGAATTAAAGAAATGTATGATAATTTTTAGACGGACAAAATTATCAAAACCCTCCCATTCATATACATAAAACTCTCTCTCTCTTTCTGATTTTTATGTATCTCTATTGTTGTTGCATGAATTTGTCTATTTATAGGGAAATTCATGCAACTGTTACTTCTTCAATTCGGTGCCAACCCTTTTTTTTTTTTTCAACAAAACAAATTTGTGAGCCCTCATGTCGGAGGGTACCACCACCAACACTTTGTTCATTAAATAGCGAAAAGCAACAGCAGATTAATAGCAAAAATTATGGTTGGACGTACTAACTCTTCCCTCCTTGTTCTGAATCCAGAAAGCACATCAACTGGATATCTTAGTTTGCTTTGGCTTACTTCAACTGCTTGCATCAGTTGCGTCCCCAACATTATTTCCTTTGTCAAGCAATACTAGGCTCTCGACATACTTGTAAACAGAAGATCCAAAATCTGACCTACTAATAAATAACTACTAAAATATAAAAACATAAAAATATTGAGTCAATAATAAAAGATATTTATTTGTTGAATCTATTATAAATTAAAAATAATTAAATAAACAATTGAATAAAGAAGTGCAAAATTGAGATAAGTTTTATATATTGTGTGTAGATAACATTGTAATTTCATTGCCTATTTAAGATTCTTAAGAGTGTATTTAACCATTCACTTGTTAAATCAACCTTTATATTTTGTTTTTTTTTAAAAGTTTTTCATACTTCAATTGTTAGTCTCTTTTTTTTTTTTTTTAAAGCATAAATTGTGTTATGTATTTTACATGAAATGTTAATTGGCATTCTCAAATTTCAACATCTATTGACATCCCAACACACACCACTGTTAATAAACATCTACAATCACCAGTCATTATGAGAACCTTTCTTGAGCCAATACTGGTTTCAGTAACTGCTTGAAATATCCGAATGCACCAACAAAATCTCTCCATTCTGATTAAAGACTAGAAGGACAAAAATAGCCAGATAGTACAACACATTCACACACACAAATTAAAATGCTAATGTGAGATCAACTTAATTCTAGAAAGCTTAGCATCCATTTGTAGTATCTAAATCTAGTAGTAACACAACTAGACTCTAGCAAACTGGAGTATCTCCAGGACTGATAGGTCTCAATTTCGAATCTGAGACGAGCCAAATTAAGTTACCAAAAAAAAAATCTCATATTATAAATACAAAAGTAAACACCTACAAGAAGCTGCAATCCTGCCACTTGCAAGCGAAACCTGCTCCAAACTTCTCAAACAGCAATCCCTCCCCTTGTATTAGCTACTTTTGCTGAAAGATTGTTGATATAAAATGGTGTGGCAGCAATAATTCTTTGTGCTTTGATGTTTTGACAAATGCATAATTCCATATAGAAACTGTAATCCTGCAGGAATATCAGAACCATTATGATAATTTTATTAATGAAATAATGTGCCAGAAAATACAAAAGGTTGTGCAGTTTAAGAAATTGCAAAATTTTTTGGCTTCCAAGCCCATGCCATATTGACACTTGCATTATCGTGCTGGGGGCTAAATAGTGCAAGTAAAAGGCTATACTGGCATAGTGTTAAACCTTTTCTCACTTCCTAATGGAGTAAAAGATAAAGTAGATATCATATCCCATGACAAAAGTTGAAAAGGAAAAACAGAAAGACAGAGAGAGCCCAACTACTGTCAATACCTTGATTAGAGCATAAGACAAGATTGCAACTGTATGCCTTCCATATGAACTAAAAATTGCATCATCCCTTTATATATTCTCAACAATTCAACACAATTCCACTCATTTATTCTAATTTATAACCAATAGCACAAAATAAAAAGGAGTTCCAGAAATCAAACTGGTCCATACGAGACATGCAGAAGTAAAGTCTTTTCTCTTTTCTACTCTCTTAACACTAACAAACATACTAACTATGCCTGCTGAAAAAATAGGGCTGAAATTTGTTTTGTCTGCTTAATTGGCAGGTAGGGGACATACAGAATAGCTTAAATCAACCGAGATCCCAACCCAACCAAACAAAATTAAAGATTAAGTAGTAAATGTTCAAACAAACCACACATTAGAACTAACATATGCCGCCTTGTTCAGTAAATAGCAAAGAAGCAACATCACTTGCAATTTATTTTCAGCAAAAATTTGAACTGTTACCTTCAGATATAATATATAACAAGAAGACAAGTAAACAAACAAAAAGAAACACATTAATAGCTGAAATAATAGTTTACTGTACTTGGTCTTCCACTCCTTGTTTACCTTCTAATACATAAAGTGCATCAGTTGGATATTTTAATTCTCTTCGACTCACTTGGATTGCATGTATCAGTTGCCCCTACATCATTTCCTTTGTCAAGCAATACTAGGCTCTCCACATAGCTATAAACAGAAGATCCACCCTTTTTATCCGTTGCAATGAGATTTTTAAGCCATTGGCTCTCTATGTTCTGTGAAGCTATGCCTCCACGATGAAATTCCAATAACACATCTCCATTATTCCTAAACCCCAACACCTTTGACCTTCCTCTCCAGTGTTTGCCCGCAGTTCCTAACTTCACCCATGATGCCACTACTCCATACTCTTTCATCACCCATATATCAGACTTCTTGTCATCGTTCCAATCTCGATGAATAACAGCAATTGATGATTCCCCAAATACCTTAACAGTCAACCTCCCCAAGGAAGCATCTGCCAAACATTCTGGCAACATAATCTCGCGAAAGATCTCATCTCTCACATCAAACACCATGATGAAACTCCTCCGCTCAGGATTTTTCCAATCAGTCGCAATCCAATGCAATGCACCATTCACAAAAGCTGGAACAACACTGTCATTTACTTCGTACTTGGGAGCAATATCAGAAATATTCTTCCAAGAATTTGCATTAAGCGAGTAAAGCTCAGTCATAAAGTGAATCCCATCTTCAACAGGGGGATTCATAATTCTTAATACTTTATAATCATGGGTTCTAGAATCAAATCCGAACCCAATAAAATTTTTACAAGGACTAAAATGGCTGGCGAAAATGAAACGGGGTTGGGGAAGAAATATGGATTTTCTAATAGTAGGGTTCCAGAGGATGAATCTATAATAACCTAATTTCCTATATGAAAAATCATCGCGAAAGAGGCATACTAGCCCATTGCAAGTACCGGCGATGTGAAAGTTGTCTTTGGTGTCAAATGGGGGGGGATCGAGAGACATGTACTCCCCGAAATCCTTATTATCAAAACGCAATTTGTATCTATCGTTATGATAGGCATAGAGGAGATGCAGAAATAATGGGTTATTGTTTGAAGAATTAAGAGCTTTGTGAAGGTGAGTGGAAATGAAATTAGGGTTTTTGATAAGAGAGTACCATGATTTGCAGACACTGGTACATTGCAATAGGGACTTGATTGGCAGCCTGCATAATATTTCTGCCATCACTTCCTCTGGCAAATCATCCGTTATCATATTTAATCTCAGAATTGGGTTTTGGGAGAAAAGAAGGAGAGAGATGGAGATGATGGCTTATACTTTCCGGTTTTATTTGGGACTCCGTTTATTTATACATATTGAACTAGGGTTGTCTGGTACGGGTAAGTGTAGTAGAGAGAAGTCTGGGCATAAAAAAAATAAAGAAATAAATAAAAATAAAAGTGTAGTAGAGAAGTAGAAGTAGAACTTTATAATAAGCAACAAATTTTTTTGGTAGGTATGATTAAATGTAAATTGACATTTGTAATCTCTATTAGAGGTAATTTCGTGACTAGGTATTATTATATTTTATATTATTAATTTTTTAAAAATGATAATATAAAATCAAATAAAAAAAATCTATTTTTCAAAAAATTATACGTAAATTAAACACATAATTACTTATACTTTCTAAAAAATAATTTATTGAAAAGTATGCGGTATTGCCAACTTTCCAAAATAATTTTTTGAAAAGTCTTCTAAGTCATGTGATGCCAACTTTTTAAAAAATAGGTCATAATGCCTCACAGGATTAGCCCAACAATAAGACATAAGAGGTTCATTGAGGTAGGCGATTAAGTTAACTGCCTCATGCTTTCCAATTATATATATATATATATATATATATATATATATATATATATATATATATATATATATATATATATATATATATAAAGTAGA
>CATKHJ010019393.1:0-12333 GCA_949750685.1 Vernicia montana | reverse complement strand
GGTACCCGTCACACTAGAGCAGCGATATACCTAACCACATGTGAGTCAAGGAGCCTCGCGTGGGTCTAACAGTACGTGCATGCTCGTTACACCTTCGAAAGGATCAAAGGATTCGTCGCGGGGTGGATGATTTCACTATCGGCAAGCAGACCTAAGGAAGGTTGCCCACTCGATGCTACTCACTATCCATTGTCTTCCTAAAGAACTAGGTTAAAAAAGGCAAAGAGCCTATGCAAATGATGCATGAAAGCAATTTAGTATTAAAAGAGCCAAACTTTAATTTAAACCAATTATTAGTCCTCTTATTTTCTTTTATTAAAAAGAAGGTGGTCCCCAGTGGAGTCGCCAATTGTGAGGCCGCGCCCGAGCACCGGACCGATCCGCTAAAGGAATCGAAGTGCTCATTCGGGTTTGAACTCATGATGGAACCCTCGGGTTCAGATTGGTTGATTTTGAAAATTTGATTTAGAGTCGTCACCTTACTTTATTTTTATTTTGGGAAAATATAAGGTAAAAACCCATTAATGACTCCAATTATTTATCCCAAAGGAAAAAGATCACTAGGCTCGATTACCAAAGAGGATTCGGGGACTAGGTTTTTGGTTTATTTTAAAGATAAAGATTAGTTTGGCAAATTTAATACTAAACAGCTTAAAATTAATTTCATGAAACAAGTATAACGCATGAATAATTAAGATATGCATGATTATTCATACATTCCAAATATAAAGTACAAAATAAATCAAAACAAATGTAATAAACAAATAATAAATTACAATGAAACCAAATCAGGGGATACTTCCTCTAGCCCTTATGGGATTCTAGGAAAGTCACACATTCCCCAAAACTAAATTATAAATGATACCGACAATTAAGAAGAAAACATTATCTAAGTGAAGAAAGTGATAAGGAGAGAAGTTGGTTGATTTTAATTGGATTCGATGCTTGGACCAAGCATGTCTACGTATTCCTTTGAATGGGAATCAGAACCCACGCAGTTCTTCTTTCTTGCGAAGGGGTTAGTTTAGTCAAACCACCTTATCATATTTTGATTGATTGAGTTGATTGATTTTAATTGATTACCAAGTTGAATTAATTATTTCAGTTTTTAATCAACTAATCTAAATGAATCAATTAAGAGAAAAGAATTAGGTAAGGAGCTCAAAGGGAAAGAGGAGAATAATCCCAATGAGGGAAAATAAAGCAATAATAAAAGCAAATAAAGAAAAATGGAAAGAATATAGAGATTGAGGCTTACCTTACGCCTTCGAAGCTTGGGGATGAACGGACGAAACTGTTTCCCGGATCTTAATTCCACCTTCTCTCAGCTGGAGGCGGAACTCATACCTCAAACAAAAGACTTACACATGCTTTGCAAAGCAAGGAGCAAAGAGCAAAGCAAATAAAAAAATAAATAAAAGGACAAACTTTAGAACTAGGGGGCTCGTTCCTTCTTTTTGGAACAAGCTAAAAGAGCTTTTGAGCCTTACTTTGAGATCACTGGTTAATCAAGCAAGTCCAGGTGTGTTTCAAGCTGACTTGGGGGGTCTGAATATATAGTAGAAGGGATGGAGGACTGTTTTTCCATTTTTTAAATGTGGAATTTGGATTCAGGTACACGCTGCCGCACAGGGCCCCTACGGTACCGCAGGGGGCCCCTAAATGCTGCCGCAGACTTGGCCTGCGGCACCGCAGGAGCAGCCTGCGGCAACCGCAGGCTTGCTCTGCGGTACTGCAGATGCTTTCTGCGGGACCTGCAGGCCCAAGTTCATTTTTCGGGCCCGTTTTCTGCTATTCTTCTTCCGCTTTACTGCCGCACTTTCACCAATGGTTAGTCAGGTTCAACCATACATTAAGGTACAAAATTAATGGTTAACATATACCAACGATAAAAAAACTAAAATTATCATATAAACATCACACACTATTCTCAAAATCAATTAAATAAAATAGATTTGAGATTAAAATGTCAAAAATTATTCAAAAAAGAGTAGATATGAAGATTATTCAAGAAAGAACACAAAAAAATACACCAAACCTCAAGATCTGAGGATAGAGCAACCAAAATAAACTAAAAAATAAATAGATCTGGACAAACTAAAACCCCAAAAAAATGAGGACAGAAACTTAGATTCACCTCAAAAATAAGTAGATTTGAACTTTTATCAAAAATATTTTAATGTTAAGATTTAATTAAATAGATTTTTTTTAATAATTAAGCGTTTTAATAGATAAATTTTTTAGTTTTAATAATAAAAAATTCCTAAATTTTCAGTTTTTTAATTTTAATCTATTTTTTATTTTCATTTACTAATCATATAATTTTTTAAAATTTATCAATTTTAACCATTAATTACATTTTAATAAAGACTAACCCTCAACTCTAAATTAACAACTTAGAGCTCATTCCGTATCATTTTCTGTTTTTCAAAAATAAAATCAAGATTTTGAAAATCAGAATTTGTTATTTTTAGTTTTCTGTTTTCAAAATGTTTCTAGATAAACATAAAAAAAAATAAAAAATAATAATTTTTTTAAAAATGTTTTCTAATACTTATTTTTTTGAAATTTGAAAAAAAAAACAGAAAACCGCAGTGATACCAAACGCCTCCTTAATATTAATTTTTTATTTTTTAATAGCCAAAAAAAATGAAACCCTAAAATCTGTAACTAGCCACTACTCCACCTCCTCCGATTGCTGATATCTTCCTGTCCTCCCATCAATAGAGAAGCTGGTTCGATTTCAGCTCCAGTTCATTAATCTTATCAATAATTTAGACCCATGCAAACTAGTTTAATTGACCGAGAAGAGTGATGTTTATAGCTTTGGAGTTAATTAGATGCATCCATGATTTTAATTGTTGTTTCTCATCCATATTAAGACACACAAAATCATATAAACTAAATAGAAACTATGAGATCTCAGCATAAAATAAATTTCCCTACAGATACAAGTTCCTAAAATTATTATAAGCAGCAAGATCTGAAGGTAGCTGACCAATAAGAGCATTGAGATGGAGGTTGAGTATGAAGTTGAAGAAGAATTGGAAGAGCAATCGTCGCCACAACAGAAAGAAAGAGAGGGTAGAGAGAGAAACGACGGCCACTTTATAGACTTCATCTTGATCTGGGATTCCAAAGACGACGACAAAATTCCAACAGACGGTTGAAAATTATCAAACTCATATTGATTCTACTTATTCCGAAGAGTATGTTAGAATATGTCAAAATTACAGACGGAGGGACTAAATAGTAGACGGAATAAAAATTTGAGATTTATTAACGTATTTTTTAAAAAAATAGAGACTCATCAATAAATTTAGTAAAAAATGGAGATGAAATAGTAATATA
The DNA here is from genome assembly GCA_949750685.1 of Vernicia montana. Lineage (NCBI taxonomy): Eukaryota > Viridiplantae > Streptophyta > Magnoliopsida > Malpighiales > Euphorbiaceae > Vernicia > Vernicia montana. Next base: position 8,982 of record CATKHJ010019393.1, on the reverse strand, counting down.
TATCCTTAAATACATGTTTTTTTTTTAATTGATAATGGCCACCTGTTCAATCGAATCATACAACACAGATCAATCTTGATAATGACTAGATTTGAATCAAGGCAGTACAGGACAAAATAAAATTTTAAAAAATAACTAAAGTTAAAAAACATTCTAACAACTCTCTACTTTCATTATCAGTTGAAATTTCTGAATTAACCTTCATAAATTATTCCCAGAATTATCAATTATCAATTACCAAATTTCCACTCTTCGTCACAAATCTCATATCATAGATTTCCATAATCTTCATTCCACATAGTACCTTAGAAAAACTTAATCTTTTAATAACAATTAACAATAATAAATTGAAACATTAGCCTACACCAAATTTTAACACAACAAGAATGGACAACAAAGTGTTTAAGCTCGGAAGATTATTGAGTATACCAAATGCATTGAATAATTTCTTGTTAAACTTTATGCAACAAATTACCATTGACTTTTACCTTATGTGTAAGTCAGTCCATTAAAACTCTAAATATAACCATCCAAGGTGATAGCTTGTCAACAAGAATGTAGTAATATATATGAGTTACAAGCTCAGCTAATCCCTAAATTCCATTTCATGGAAGATCAGACTTTAATTGACAACGGGCTTTGCTTTACAAAATTTATATCTCAGCATTTCCTCCAAATGTTGGATAATTGATGAGAATACTCCTGCAAAAGAACAGACCAAAGACATGAAATCAGCTATGAACGCTTCAATTCAATGACAGCAGTTTACAAAGTAGGACATGCAGATTAATCTGTAAGATGGGAGAGTTTATTGTGTTGAAAATCCGCAATGAACACTTCAAAAAGCTGCAATTCTATGAGACGGATGCATTCCGATGCTGTTTTTGGTTTTGGGTTTTTGTTGTCCATTTGTCAAAGAAGATTATAATATCAAAAATATATTTATTTTTGTTACTTGGACTTTAAAGAGATAAACATGTCGCCATAACAAGTGAAACACCCCTAAAAAGTGATTGTTACTTGTTTTAATAAACCCATTTCCAAAATACAACTTTTTAGTATTGAACAACAACAACTAAAAACATAATTGATACCAAACAAGCTTTAAGCTAATTCCTTTTCATTAGCAACTGGTAACAGCTTAATTTGATGCTAAAGTATGTGTGCTAGGTCACATCTGAGGAGTGACCATTCAACATTAAAAAAAAAAAAAATTCATCAGTTGCGAGTATTAAGTGAAGTGCAGAGTAAAAGATGGCATCCAGCAACACACTAATAGGAAACAGTAACAAATCTACATTTTGGTTATCATGGAAAAGACATCCACATGGATTGTGAGATAAAAATCTATATGCTTCTCGCTAATTGTGATTTGAATGCTAAAAGAAAAGCCAAAACCTAACTGCACTAATTGAAGCAGGATCATGAGACATGCTGATGCAGGACAGGTGGGAGGGCTGGTTATAAAGAGCGAATTTCAGGTTTATATGGAGGCTAGGATGGGTAGGAAACAATAAGCGGAAGGTTAAGGTATGTAAATAAGGGGGTTGAGATGCAAAACTAAGCAAGAATAAAGAGTTATGGGCTGTGAACAGTAATTGTGAATAGTAAACGAATGAACAGTAATATGAGTAGAAAATTAAAGAAAATAATTTAAGCTTCACACCTAAACTTCCTTCGGAATCACACCTAAGTTCTCATGGCATCACTGATCAGACCTAGGGTTGAATTGCATCACACAACTCAAAATAGCATAATTGCTGGTTTTTTATTCAATCACAAAACTGAATTAAAAGTATTACAATGCTAGGTAGTTATAGACTTAAAACAACTCCTAAACCTTAAGTAAAGGACTTCCAAACTAGTCCTCATCCTATAAGGATTTGGACTTCATAAAACAAACTAAAAAGAAATAAATTTTTCCTGAACCAATGAAGACTCATAATATGACTTAAAATTAAAAATAAAGACTTCTAAAGAAATTGGGAAAGATTTTTCAGCAAATCTGAAAATTACAAAATTGCCCCTTATTTAAAATAATAGACCAGCAGATAACTAGACGCATAAATTAAACTCTAAACACACTATAATTTGTCCAATAAAGCCCATATTAAATTTAGACCATAATTCTAAGCTTGAATCCTTGAATTGAAGTTTCTTGTCTTCCTATTCTCCATCACATGCACTCCTCCCTTTAAGATTTTTGCATAAAGAGGATGCATATTGAACTTGCACCCTCATGCAAATGAACTGCAGACTTTATTGCTCCACCAGAAAATGACCCTTTGAACATGTTGGGACAGATTATAATTTCAGAATTCACAACTATTTAAGACAACAATTCCCACTCAAGAGCATATTACTGGCTTAGATGAAGCTACTTTCCTTAATTTTTCAATTGAATGAAATAAACCATAAGTTTAAAAGTTCAATTTGTTCATTTCTACTGCTGCTGTCTTGGGGAAAATGTGACTATTTAGGCTTGTATGTGGCAAATGGGTGGGTATGGGTTGGCTCAAAACCATAAAGGCTTAATAGGTTATACATGCTCTATGTGGCAAACTGCTCAAACTTAAGAGCATCCATAGAATTAAGCTAGCAAGAAGACATCAGTGGCAACTGGCAAGGAAACTGTACAAGACAAGAATGTGATTTAAAGGTGAAAGATTTGCAAGACACTTATGGTGAAAAAGGAAGAATTGAGGTTAATATGAGCTGATAAGTATTTTGATGCTAAGAACAACTATACACTGTTCTATCCATGAGTTGCAACATCAAATGGAAGGCAAAAAATAATCAAGAAATGAGAGGAAAGAAAGAGGGCTGTGAACATGAAATTGAGATGACAAACCTTTATGACAATAAGCATGGCCCTATATACCAAAAAATGGCATAAATGATCTATTAAGTCCATCTAATATTGCTAATATACAAACATGCTGGATATAGTTGATAAGTATACTCTCAAAATTCTCGTCACAGTTGAGGAACAGTAACAGAAAACAACAATCATAGATTTCGTGATCACCATAATGAGAACATAAGCTACAATAAATTAACAGTAATATGGCCTAAAACCTGAAACTGGGCTATCTTTATGTTGCAGCGATCCTTTCACCAAAAGGGTACCAGGGATTTGTTGAAAAACCTATAAGAACAAATAGTACAATCATTAGTCATTTAGGCTCTAACAGTCTTAAGCCAATTGGATTGAGGCCAGACAAAGTAAGCATACCGAAATGCGAAAACACAAGTTATTTAAAGGAGGGCGTAAACTTGAACCATTGGATGTCCCCTCCATAGGATTGCAAGTGGCAGTTTCATCACAATGCTTTCTTTCATTCTCTAGGATTGCATCACATTGATCATTTGATGCAGTGATCTAAGAAAATGAGATTGTACTGCATGTAAGGGCACAGAAATATTATACACTATAAAACAAGAAATAGATAATATCAAGAGTGATAGTTCTTACATCAACAGAAAATGATGAGGCATTTAATTTACAGGATGCTCCACTGGTGCAGAAAAAGGACTCAACTAATTGTAATACATCGATGGCACTGAATTGGCGATGAAGTCCCTGCAAGGTGGTCGATTTCACATTAACTAAATCCACAAAAATTCTAAACAACTGTATGATAGCAGAATTTTAATAGTCTTTCTAGTTACTTTATTCTCTATTTCCATTTAAGAAAATATAAATGAGCCAACCTGAGTATTAATATGTTCAAGCTTGATTAATTTAGAGCCTGAGCATGAACCAAGCTTTATCTTTATTGTATAAGCATGTTTAATTAGTAATTATCAACCTAGAGCATAGTTCAATACTCTTCGAGCCTAAATATAGACCAAATTTCATATATTTTTAAATATTTCATTTACAACATTTTATATTAAATTAATATGAAATATTTTTAACTCTACAACAAACTCTGTCGACACTCAATATGGTAAAAGTTTCATATCTTTCTAACATTTTCTTTTTTCTTATTCATGTTATATTCCAAAACAAATATCTTATACTAGAAGAATTTATTTTATTCATATGACATATTATTGTGAAAATCTCATAACATAATATAACTTGAAATAAATTAAATAAATTATATTAAAAACTCACTAAGGTTTTTCATACTATACACTTTAGTCTCAATTATTGTGATGCTTGGTTAGACCAGATTATAGCCTTATGTGTTCCCCCATTTGTAAATATTATATGTTCCTGCTTGTTGATATAGAAAAAAAAGAGAGAGAGATTGAGACAAACTTATGAGAGCGTGTTTGTATGATTTTGAATATGTGAGAGAGATGAATAATATCCAGACCTCAAGCATGAAAGAGATGATACTTTTCTCAGCCACATGAGGTGATATTATCTTCTTGGCAGGAGGCACAAAAGACCAAGCAAGCCCCCAACGAAATGTTTGCCCCTGGACAAATTCAGTTGTTTTTACTATGGTGACTCCAACCTCCCTAAGCTTTGAGATTAGAAACTTGAGGTTTGTTTTCCTTCCAACCATTGAAGTGTACCACCTACAAAGAAAGGTGTGAAAATAAAGACAAACACTTCAAAGTGAAGAACTGGTTAAGTTGTGAAGCATGATAAAAGGATGTGTGGACGAGAATAAAACCTGAAGGACTCCTTCAATACAGCACTATCTTCAATGATTTGAGTGATAAAAGCCTTTTCTCCACCAGGACAAACCATCTCGTCAGGAGTCCCACCACAACAAGTTTTTGGGTTCAGTCCTGCTTCCTCGATGGTTTCGAAAAATGGGGGATTACACATACAGAAGTCGAACTTTTCATCATCCCTGACTACACCAACAAGTACAGGTGGCCCATCATAATTCTTATTTGCATCCACCGGCAAAGAAAATGAACCTGCCTCCTCAACCATACTTCCATTCATAGCCATCTTACTTTCACCATTTACAGATTCTGCATTATGCAAATCTTCAATAGAAAATTTGCTTTGACAGTTTGTAACCTTCCTAATCTCAATTAGTTTTGAAATATGTGGATTACTTTTAACATTTCTCTCCGCCCACTCTAGTGCTACACCAGTCACATCTGCAGCCAAGTTAGGCAACAAAAAATTCCACATGTATAATTTATTATGTAAATAAATTATGAATAATCTGCTTCTGAAAAGAGCTAAGAAAAAGGGTACCTGACCCAACGAAATTCCATCCTAGAAGAGATGCACCAAGGAGTGGGTAAATGCAGTTTGCTCCAGTGCCAATATCAAAACCTCTCACGATATCTTCATTAGTATTATTCTTTGGAATGATGTCAGAGGAAAGAAGATCTTCAATCCAATGAATGTAGTTGGATCTATTTGGAACTGTAGGGCAGAGTTGCCCATCAGGAATCCACCTAGAAGATTGAGTTCATGTAAAAATTATAACAAATACAATCCCTAACAATAGTCAACCACAAAAACCAAACTCCCATAAATAACAACCATAGCATTCATGAAAACGCTCACTCTTATACCTCAAAACTAAGACATGGAAACAGGAAAAATGAAAGATGAAATTCCCAAAGCTGTATTTTTTTTTTAAAATCCAAGAACCCAAAAAGGCATTACAACTTTCCCATATAATAGCATCCACGAAAAGGTAAAGCAGTTCATTGGAGCCAAAACATAAACACATACTCGGCAATAAATCAACAAGAATTTCACATATAACAAATGGAACAATTCAACTTCAAATGAGACCATAGTAAAGATTACCAATTGAGGCCATGGTCGTGGAGAAGCAGGGTCCGGGTAAGTTCCCGAGTGGAGTTGAAGTCGGTCCAGTCGATTCTGGGTTTACCGTCGCGAGAATAGAAAACGAAGGGTTCAAAAGAAGGATAGAGAGAAGCTAAGAGAGCGAAATCAGGCGGGTTTTCTGCGTATTTATTTTTGGGGTGGATCGTGGGTCTCTCCGGTCTGTTCCTCTTCCTGTTCTTCTTGCTCGCCATTTCTGAAGATGGGCAACTCCGGCGGATGAGCAATCATTCGGTGGACCGACCGGACCTGGTATCGACAACGCTGTTTACAGGACCGTTCAGAGAAGCGGCGTCGTTTCACCGCTTGACAAAATACTTTGAATCGTTACGAATGGGTGGGCCGACCTTGTTTAAATATCGAGGTTTGGTGTAATGGGTCTGGCCGGACTCGAACTCTAATGCCTTTTAACTCTAGAAAGAATCTTAGGGGCTGAACACGTCTGAAGTTTTTACATCTTCCTTTTAAATTAAATTGTTATATATATAATATTATAAATATCCTATAACCTACATTATAAATTATAATATACAATTAATTTGTAACATATATATATATATATATATATATATATATATATATATATAACACTATAAATAATATATATTATGTATATCAACGTTAGATTTTAGCTCGAAAACCCTAAATTTTTTTTTTCCTATACTCATATTAAGAGATTCATCAATGAGAAATTATGAACTGATGCAATTATCAAATCATAGTGAATAAGAATGTCAAAAGTATAAATAGAACATTCTCTTTTAACCTGATGCTCAAGTGAACCCTTAATAGTTTTTTTTTTTTCCTTAACCTTTTTAAAATGATACACATAAAACCCTCCGTTCATATTTCATTAAACAGACGTTAAAAATGTCTGATGTGACAGATGAATCTCATTACTTATGCTTTATATTAATATGAAAAAATAATTTTTTTAAAAATTGAAAGTAATTAGATATAATAAACTAATCAAAATAAATGAAAGTTTTTAAGTTTATATAATTTTCTTATGAGTCAAATGTACAAATAGGAACTGTCCTTTTAACTAATGAAATTAATTACTGGTCAAAATTTAAGGTTCCATAACCTTTGAAAAATAATTTAAGATTTTTGTCAAATGATGTTAAAAATAAAAAATTAATATATATACGCCTACGTATTAATTTTTATTTTTGTATAAATATTTTTAAATTATTTAGAGAAAATTTAATATTTTAATATTTTAAAATTAATAAAATAAAATAATTAATTAAAATATTACAAATATAATTTAATATAAAATGACTATTTAGTCCTTATACATTAAAGTATAATTTATATAAAATATATTATTATATAAAATATTAAAATATAATTATATTTCATGTAATATAATTATTTTGATTTTTTTTATACATAATTGTAGAGAAAAATTATATATTTATTACAATTTGTTATTAATTTATTAAAATTACATAAGAAAATTATATAAATGTAAAATTTTTCTTTTGCATTGATTAGTTTATTATACCTAATTACTTTTAATTTTCTTAAAAAATATTTTTTCATATCAATATAAAGTACAAGTAATGAAACACACCTGCCACATCATATTTTTTTAACGTTTGTTTAATGAAATATAGAAGGAGAGTTTTACATATGTCATTTTGGAAAGATCAATAGTCTAATGAAATTAAAAAAAAAATATTGAGAACTCACTTAAACATCAACTCAAAGAACATGGTCATATTTGTACCTTTGACTTAAATAAAAATAAATAAATAAATTATCTCACCAATCAAGTTAACTCTTAAGATTTTTACACTTCAAAATTTAATAAAGCTAAAATTTATTTAAAGAGCATATATATATATATATATATATATATATATATATATATATATATATATATATATATAAAATAAAAGTTAAACTTAATTTTTTTTTGCCAAGGAAGTTAAACTTAATAATTGTTTAGAAAATTTGATTATTAAGTAACTCTCTTAAAAGTTAAGTTTATATGAAATCGTTCTATTAAAAGGTAAGGCTCCGTTTGTTTTACTTAAAATATTTTTTTAAAACATTTTTCATATTTTTTGACATTTGGAACATTTTGAAAAATTAGTTAACGGAAAATATTTTTCTGATTAATAGAAAATTAAACCTTTTTTTTAAGGAAATGAATTCTTATTTTTAAAATTGGAAGTCATTTTTCTGATTTTGACAAACAAATTATAATAAAAGAAAAATATGTAAATATAAATTTATTAATTTGTCGATCACCGATACTCATTATCGACGATCACTGATGACCACCGCTGGCCGTCGGCGACCACCTACAACCACTGTCGATCGTCAACGACTACTAAATTTATTATTTTTACGTATTTTTTCTCATACTTAACAATAAAATTTTAAAAATACGAAATTGTTATAAGTTTAAATATTTTTATAGTTTTATAAATTAAAATTTTTAATATTTTTTAAATAACTTTTAATATTATAACCAAACAACATAAAATTTAATTATTGAAAAAATATTTTTTCAGAAAATTTTTTATTTGGAAAATATTTTTCAAAAACAAGTTATTTTCCGCGAAATAAATAGAGTTTAAATTTATATAATGTCACCTCATTAATATTTTTTCATATCATATTTTTGTAGGTTTCAATTAAAAATTTATATTGACTAATATATATAATGTCTTTTATTTATTATTCAACAAGCTCATATATTTTATTTATGTTAATATTCAAAATTATGGAAAGGTAATATCTAAATTTAATAAAATAATAATAATAATAATTATCATGTACGTATGTTAAAATATGTTAAGAAAACATAAGTTAAACAAAGATAAATGGTCAAAACTGTCACACTCCACTTCGGGCGGTGCAACGGTCTTAGGGCATGGGTAATCATAAGGCCACCAACCACCCGTAAAACCCATAACATATCTTCCACATACGGCATCATTGCAGTTAAACATATAACTTATACCCAAGATCTCAACCTAAACATACATATTCATACATACATAGGCATTTTCATAACAACACATTATCTTACTCATATTATTTTATATTACGTAGTTAATACATATTATGAACCATCTATAATGCTAATAAGGCTAAAATAATATCTCTCCCTTACACATACATGGAGCATCTAGAATGTACTTCAATACAAAATAATCAAAGAAGAAATTATATTAATCAAC
>CATKHJ010019354.1:0-12455 GCA_949750685.1 Vernicia montana | reverse complement strand
ATGCCTACGTATCCCTTTGAATGGGAATCAGAACCCACGCAGTTCTTCCTTCTTGCGAAGGGTTTAGTTTAGTCTTAGCCTTTTATCATGTTTCGATTGATTGAATTAGAAAGGGTTGATTGATTGATTAATTAATTTACCAAGTTGAGTTAATTAGATCAGATTTTAATTAACTACCCTAAGTAAATCAATTAGAAAGCGATAGAGTAGATGAGTAAGAATTAGGCAAGGAGCCCAAAGGAGCAGAAAAGAATCCCAAAGAGGAAAAATAAAGTAATAACAAAAGCAAATAAATAAATAAAAGCAAATAAAGAAAAATAGAAAGAAGAAAGAGATTGAGGCTTACCTTACGCCTACGAATCTTAGGGACAAACGGACGGAGTTGCTTCCCGGATCTTAATTCCACCTTCTCTCAGCTGGAGGCAGAACTCGGACCTCAAACGAAAGACTTACATATGCTTTGCAAAGCAAGGAGCAAAGAGCAAAGCGAATAAAAAATAAAAGAATGAACTTTAGAACTAGAGGGCTTGTTCCTTCTTCTTGGAACAAGCTAAAAGAGCTTTCGAGGCTTACTTTGAGATCACTGGTTGATCAAACAAGTCCAGGTGTGTCTCAAACTGACTTGAGGGGTCTGAATATATAGTAGGAGGGATGGGGGACTGTTTTCCCATTTTTCTGATGTGGGATTACGAAACAGGTACGCGCTGCCGTACAGGGACCCTACGGTACCGCAGGGGGTCCCTGCGGCAGCATTTGGCTGCCGTAAATCTGCTCTGCGGGACCCGCAGGTCCACTTGCACTTTTCGAGCCTGTTTTCTACTATTCTTCTTCCGCTTGACCGCAGCACTTCCACCAATGGTTAGTCAGGTTCAACCATACACTAAGGTGTAAAATTAAGGGTTCACATTTTCCAGTTAAAATCCTGTCAATTGTTGTTCACCACTGTCACATTGATATTCACTCCCGTTAAAATCAAACAATAAGTACGATTTAAATTTTTCAGCAAGTAAGTAACGCCTGTTACTCGACTAGGTGTTTAAATCGAGTAGCGATTTTAAAATTCATTTTAAACAAATTAAAACCCTAGCCTCTGTTATTCTCGTTCACCACCTTCACTTCCTCTCTCAAAATCGATCCTAAACCATCTAAACTCATTCCCAAACCTTTCTTTTAATTATTTTTTACTTCATTTCTTCAAATTTTTCATGATAGTTAGAACCAAAACCACCACTCATAAGGGAAAAGAAAAGGAGAAAGGAAAGAGAAAGATTTGGGAAGCTTCTCGGTCTAGGGAAGAATCAGTTACGGGGCAATTCAGACTCTCCTTTGTTGATCCCACTCACAAATCATGGTTTGACAAAATCCTCAAGCGTGGAAACCTAGCAGGTGGTCGAACTCTAAACTTTCAGGATTTAGAAAAATTGGGGATTAGTTAAATTGTTAAAAAATATTGCAATGACTTCTTTGGGAACTTATATTTTATGAGTACTAGGGAGGATGTATATGTAAATTTGACATTTGATTTCTTTAGCACTATCACACTTGATAAACATGGTAATATGATTTTTAGATTGAAAAATATAAAGAGAAAATTACTTGTTTGTGCTATTGGCAACATTTTTCACTTGCAAAATGAGGGGTATGCTAATTTAATTAAGGGATGGGACCCTTCCCCACTTTGGAAGCATTTGACTGGTGAGGAGCATTTCAATGCTCATACGTTTAAAGCTTCAAAGCTTAAAGACATTGGTTTGAAAGTGTTTCATAAGTTCCTTTTAATTATCCCCATATTTGCTAAAGGGAATAGCAATGGAACGGTCAGCAAAAAGGAACTATTTGCAATACATTGTTTCCTGGAGGAGAATGATTTTGATGCAGCAAAATGGTTTGTTGATGCATTTTATGACATGGCTATTAAACCCAAAGGTAGAATTTTGCTTGATATGTGTGTGACTAAAATACTGCAACACTTTGGTGTTCTTAAGCCTTATGATGATGAACATATAATTACTCGTACTCCTTAGGATTCCATTGAAATGACCACTCTCCAGGATATGCGAATTACTAAGTTTAATGCAAAAGAAAAAAAGTGGGAGTTAGTGGATGATGAGAAAGAAGAGGAGGAAGGAGATAAGGATGCTAATGGAAATGAGGATGCTGAGTTGGAAGCAGAAGTAGATGCTTTGGTTGAGGGTAATGAGCCTCCTTCTCACAAAAGACACTGTGGTACAGAACCTGCAGGTACTACTTTAGCTGCTTCTATGGATGACACACCAGTTGATTCTCTTCAACAAATTCTTGATCACTTTGAGTTAATTGAGCAAAGTATAGCAAGAAAATTTAAGTTCTTTGAACAAAGCATAGCAAGAAAATTTGAGTCACTTAAGATTTTAGTCTAGGATTCTCACACCTCTTTGAGCAGGAGGATGGACACTCTTGAGCAAAATCCAAGGGATTTTACCAAGTCATTCAAAGTATTACGAGGAGATCTTACACTTGGAGCCTCCACAACTGAGCTTATTCATGATCCACCCCAAACCAACAAAACCAATGACCCTCCAACTAAATCTTAGTCACTCATTTTATGTTCTTATACTTTTTATAGATGATTGTAGTTTGTTGTTTCATTTTGGCACATTTCTACTTTGGTACTTTATTTATGTCTTTAGTATAATTTAGTTTATCTTTGGTGCATTTTGGATATCTTATTGTTTTCGGATATATTGGCTAGTTTGTTTAAATGTGTAGTTGCTCTATATGTTTGCTATTTTTTTATGCAAATATTACCTTGATATTACTTTGATACTTTTTGATGATGTCAAAAAAGGGGAGAATGATTTGATTTGTTCATTGATTAAGAGGGAGTAGTATTGATTTGATTTGTTCATAGATTAAGGGGGAGTAATATTGATTGTATTGATTTGATTGATACTTTTTATTTTGATTGATACCTTTTATTTTGTTAAGAATGATTGATTAAAATTTTGTTTGATTAGGCTTACAATTTGTTTGCTTAATTGGACTTAGTTTTGTCATCATGAAAAAGGGGGAGATTATTGTCTCCTTGTATATTTTGATGATTCAAAAACTTCATTTAATTAAGTTTAAAATTATTGGATATATATAAGTAAAGCAAAATGCAAAATTACTTTATATATATATTTGCTGTAAAGGTAAAGTAACGTGCTTTATTTTAAATTCACCCCTGTTACTATTATAAATTTGATTTTGTGAAGGATGTAAGGGAAAAGACTCACCGGCATTACAAAATTTTTCACCACCTTGGAAAAGACATAGTAGCCTTGGTATTTTATCTGATCTTGATTCATCGGCATTACAACTAGACTCACTGGAGTTACTCAGAGTCACTGTCGTTACACAAAAAACTCACCACTATGAAAAAGACACAGTAGTTATGGCTTCTCTTCAGGTCTTGACTCACCGGCATTACAAACAGATTCATCGTCATTACTCGCTGAAGACTCAAAGAGATTGAAATAATAGTCACTAGAGTGATTCAACAATCACCGGCATTACTCATAAAGTAACCACCATTACTCAACAAGTCACCGGCGTGAAGCGGTCATATCAAACAAAATCTGGGTAGATTTCTAGTCGTTGAGACGTTGGTGGGAGTAGTTATTGCTTGGTTAATGAGCCCAACAGTTATATTTATGACTCCTATAAATACTAGAAGATTTAAATGAAGTATAGAACTCTTGCCAAGTGAAAATCAACTGCTATATTGAGCAAAAAGCTTTCGTTCTCATCTTTGTCAAAATCATTCTCTGTTTTTAGAACACAAATGCTATATCTTTTATTTCCTTGAGTGTTTTTCATTTTAAGCTGCAGAGCTTTATTCTAATATTTAATTCTAGCTTGTACTAAAGTCTTGTGAGACTTCAAACAAAAATATTCATTGTATCTTGAGAGATATTTGGTGAAATCTATTATAAAGGGCGAAATCCCGAAGAACTAAACTTATAAAACTTTGGGTGAAATCCCGTTCATCTAGTGGAACCCTAAATCAGTTTGATTTAGGTGAAGTGGAAGTATGAGAGGCATTTGAGCTCTGAACTACTATAAAACTTGGCTGAGCTTTCTCTCTCTCAATCTCTTTATATTTGTTTGTTAATTTAAAATTGGGATATATTGCATATAAGTTGTTAATTTGCATTAGAATTTTTTAATAATCTTATTCACCCCCCTCTTAGATTGTCATACTTGGGACAACAATAAAGATGATGTCTTTTATTTTAAAAGAGGCCTAATGGCCTTTTTAAAATTCTCAAAATTCAATTTAAATGTTTTCAAGTCAAAGTCGCATCCATTCTCAAAGAAAATTCACTCATTCAATTCTTGAAAATCCCAGGCCGAAAATCACATGTTAAATTTCAGGCCAAAAATGCATTCCCTACACTCATTCAAACTGCTCCAAAACCAAACAAAAGCCCAACAAATTTGCGGTATCATTTGATGTGAGAAATATGTCGACAAGTCTCATGACCATTAATCACAAGCCAATTTTTTCTTGTATAATGGGCATAGTTTTGGCATTAGAATCATTTATTTGGTTAGAAACATATGTTTATTGACAGAAATTAGTGAGAAAAATGTTAAATATTTCCGGCAAAGTTTTGGTTAAGGCATCATTTAGGCCAAGAATATTTATCAAAAAAGGCTTAAAATCCCAAATTGCAACTTTTTAATTTCTTTAACCTCTTTAAGCTAAAATATATTTTCTAAGCCTAAGAATATACATTTGATATTGTTAGAGAAATCAAATACTTTTTCTTGGAAAGTATATCAATTTTATCTCACACATTTTCCAAAGAAATTAAGCCACCATAACCAAAATCATATCATGCTAAGACTCAATCTCAAATGACAATTAAAATTTGCAAAAAAAAAAAAAAAAATGGGTTTTAAATAATTACCTTTTTTGAGGAATTTTTTCCTTGTAAATACTTTTTGGAAAAAAACACAAAAATAAAAGACGGTCTTGAATTTTTGGTTGTCGACAAGGAAGAGGAAGAGCACTCCGATGATGGAGGGAGACAAAGCTCACCAGTGCCAAAGGAAGGAGTGACGTCATAGTGGGTAGCGGTGGCTGGGCTGTTGGCGTTGGCAGCTCTCGCTACTGATGGCGTGGGGGATGTTGGCGCTATTGTCGTCGCTACTGCCGGTGGCCGTTGTCTGTCTGGTGGTGACGGCGAAGCTGCAAATGGTGGCGATGACTTGATCCGATGAGGGAGAGAGGGAGGAGGTTTTTGGGTGTTTTTTTTTTCTTTTTTTTTTTTAAGATGGTGATTTTGAGGGTTTGAATTTTGAAGACAAGATTTTAATAGCTTTTCAAGTTGGGTATTAAATTTGGAGATAAGTGAAGGGTTGGTGGTGAAATTTTGAAATGGATTTTGTGGAGAAAATGAGGGGAAATCTTGAATGGATTACCTTGAGCAAAGTTTGAAAAACCAAGGGTTGGAGTTGTAGGGGGTATAAAAGATGGTTGTTTTAGATTTATAGTAGAGTTTGAAAATTTTGGGAATCCCGCGTTTGAGCTCAAGTGGGACTCTTCCCCTTCTTTGAGTCTCTTGCTTTCTTGCTCCTACCACCATTGGTCTTCTGGACCAAACAAATCTTTGGGACTATAATTTTTGTATTTCAAATAAGGAAACATGGTGGGCTTAAAGAGATAAAGCAAAAAATCATATTTATAACCTGACCTTTGGGCTAGCTTATAAATATAAGTGGGGCATTGTTTGCACTGATATTTTAGGCTCACCCTAATAAAAATTATAGGCCCGACCCGATCAAAATTAAAGCTCGAGATGAAATAATTTATTAATTTATTTAATTGGAATTAATTAATTAGTTAAATTGAAGAGATAATGGGACCAAAATAATCTAGAAGGTGACATGTGATTGGAGCTGATTGGACATTATTCTGGAAACTATCAGGTGGTTACAAGGGTTCCCACGTTCTCAAAAATATAGCACTCTCTAAGCACAAAGGATCCCCATGTACGCAGCAAAGCAAGACTCTAAATGAAGTAATTACAGTTACTTGACACGTTTTCAGGTTATTTTTTGGGTAGTTTCTTAAAATCAATATAAATAGTGTGCCCAACCAATATAGAGGGAACAAATCGACAACAACACAAATCCAGAATACAAATTTAAGAACAACTTCAATACATTTTCTGCAAATTTATTTCCATTTCAAAGTCTTGTATTTCCTTTTCCAAGCTTTTCAAATTCTGTAAATGCTAATACTTTATGTTCAATGAAATGCAAGTTTCCTTTAGCTTAATGAAATATCCCAAGTTCTTATTTGATTCCTAATAAATATGTAAATGAGCTATGAGTCGTGTATCATGAGTATTTATGAGTTATGATACTGATTTCATGTGTATATGTGTGTTATAAGTTGCATGCTAAGTATATATATGAACTATGTATGAAGATTTGGATTTGAGACTTGAGAATTTGCCAAATTTTGTTGCTGAATGAAAGTCACGTCAGTAACATGAAAGTTATGGCAGTAACTTTTATATTGAATAGTAGAAATCGCCTTTGGATGAAAGTTGCGGTCGTGAGTTTGAAGGTTACGGCTGTAATCTTCATAATTGCGGCCATGAACTTCATAGTTACGATGGTGAAATGTGCATGAATAGTAGTGTGGACTCATGAGTTGTGGCGTAATTTAAAGGATTGCGCCCGTAACTTATAGGTTGCGGCCGTAACTTTAAGATTGCGCTTGTAACCTGTGTCGGGGACAGAATCGGGAAATCGAGTATTTAAGGAGATTTTGAGACTGAATGCATTTCATTACGCTATTTTTTGAGTTCTAACTCTATTCTCTCTAAGAGAAACACTAACCTAACTTCTTAAATGCTAAGAAGTTTCATTAATTGTATCAATTAAAGGATCTAGGGTTGCAAGAATTCATCATTTCTTCCATTATTGAAACAATTATTGAAAAGGTAAGTTAGGGTTTAAGTTTCTTTTATGTTTCTTCTCCTTTCTTACTATAAGTCTATATTGGGGAGGGAATAGGATTAAAAATCATGAGACTAGCATGTATATGGTGATTAAAAGCATGAATTAATCTTTTTTTTTTTGCCATTGTATGTATTTACGTGAATAGTTCCTCCTAGAAGACATGATGGTTGCGATGAGCCCTATTGTTTGATGTGATTGAGGACTTTCATAGAGTTTATAGAGAATTCTTTTTGGCCAAGGTGAGTAGAAAATATACTACTATATTTGTTTTTGCTATCCTAAGGCTTAAAGCCTATTTATTGCTAAACTACCATGAGTAAGAGTATATGAATGAGCTTTTGAACTAAAATTTCTATATTATTGAATTATATTATTTCATGAGAATTCCTAACTGTGAGAATATGAGAACCATATAATATTTATATGCTTACGAGTACGAGAACCTTAATTATTTTCATCTATATGTTGATAATCTTTAATGGTATAGAAATCTCCGACTGATGTGAGTTAATCATAAGACATTGTACACATTGTAACCCAATGGATAGGGTATAATATCCTACCCCTATCTAGGAAGGGTAAATTATCCTAGACGTAAAACCTGATCAGTTTCATGTATTTACGAGGAAGAATATGTTAATAAACCTATACTCTTATTATGAGGAAGAGCATGCTAATCCGATCTCTACTTTTTATTACGAGGGGAATATGCTAATAAAGTGCCTCTATTCCTAACATGTTATAAGAATGATTTCTATTTCCATTTACCCATGAGTTATAATTTTTATTTTTATTTTTATTTTTATGAGTTATATATATATATTTTCTTGTATATTATGAGTTATTGACCTCTATGAGTTATATAAACCTCATTTGTTGTATTATAAGCCATTTGACGGGTTTTGAACCCTACCATTCTTGTGAGTTAGCCATGAAACACCTAGCCTCACAAGTATGGTAGCATATTCTTTACTCACTGCTTTATCTCATTAGTGATTCCCTTTTTCAGGAGATTAAAAATTTATCAACTCGGTTCTTCAGGCATCTTTCTTCTTTGAGAACCATTTTGATCAATGTAATTTCTCCTTTTATTATATGTAATTGAAGTATATTGTAGTGCTCCATGAGGATAGATAGAGTTATTCTTTTGGCCTATGTGGCAATTACATGGATGATATTATATATATTATTTATGAGAAGATTATGAGATGTATGAGACTTATAAGGGCTTGTATGTGGAATTACCTATGAGTATGCGATATGATGAGACAGATGAACATATGTGTATGTGTAATCAGGTTCTGATCTTGGGAATATGTTGTGTTAGTTATTATGACGCCATGTGGATTGTTTAATGAGAAGGGTTCTATGAGTTTTCGGTGGTCTTATACCTACCTATGCCCTAGGACAGTCACAATTTCGAAGTTGGGCTATGATACTTAATCTCTAGTTTATTTAAGTGCTATTTTTTTTTCCCAAAAACTCATTAAATTCTTGCATTCAAACACATTCAATTAGGTGTTAACTAGAATTTAAGTATTAACTGTCAAAGGGAGCTGAGAATTCACAATCTACTGATTAGAAGTCAAGCACAAAATCATTGGTTCGTGTACCTTATACACGTGGCACGCTCCAAATAAAAACAAAGCTAACAGATACATTCACAATATAATAAAAATTATGAAATACCATTAATTAATATAGATGAGTAAAATTTTATCTTATGATGAGCTAAGTTAGCAAGCTTATAACGAGTATGTTCACGAGTTTGATCAACAAATCGGCTCACAAGCCTGCTCATGAGTATGATCAACAAGCTTGATAATAAGTTGAGCCTTGAGGTTAAATGAACCGAATACATGTGAACTCAAAACTCGACTCGTTTAATAAACGAGCCTAAAAATTAAGTTTGAGCTTGGTTCGTTTATAAATGAACCGAACTCGAATTGAGCTGCGAGTAGCTCGTAAACTGCTCAGCTCATTTACCTGTATCTCTTGTTAAAAAAAAATTAACTCTTATAATTTTGAAGAAATCCAATTAGGTTTAAAATTAACTTTATGTCTCAAATTGACACGTTATTTTTTGGTTTTATTAAGTTTAATATTATAAAAAAAAATAAAATAATAATTAAAAATAATAAAATAATATTATTTTATTCTAAATTTTTTTTTTTATTTTTTAAACTAATTAAACTATTAAACAACTAAATATGAAAAAATGAAAAAACAAAAATAAACAAAAAACAAAAAAGAGTCCCTGAAACTCAAAACCAAGAATCTTCTATGCATCAACAAATCCAAACATGGCATTCAATAATCCACCCAAAAAAACACTAGATTCATGAATCTTCTTTGACTCAGCTGTTGATGCACTCCTATGGACTTGGTTAAACGATTGTTAGAAATGGTTATACCCTTGGAAACATTATTATATATGGTAATATTGAAAATGAAGTGTTGAATAATATAAGTGATGTATGTTATGTGATATTTGATAATACAATTTAATATTTAAAATTAAAAATTTTAAGTACTTTTTAATTTTAAGTTATTTAGTAACGCGACTTAAAAATATCAATTAAATTAAAAATAACTTAAAATGGTAATTTAAAAATTTTAACTTAAAATTTATGCTAAATGTAATAAGTTATTGAATTTTTAAATAAATTTTATAGTTTACATATTTAATCATTTATATCACTCAACAATTAAATTTAAGCTCTTACATTACACCAAAGTAAATTTTAGCTTAATTGAAGTGATGAATTACTAAATAACTTAAAATTAATAAAGACTGAAAATTTTAAATTTAAGTGTTGAATAATGTAATTAAATACTAATTTTATATTATGAAGGTGATGTTTAATAAAATTTAAAATTAAGTATTATATAATATAATTTATAAATTTAAAATTATTATTTTAAACAGAGATTTTTAAAATAAGTCGTACTAATCAATTTTATTTTGAGCACTTCATATATTATCAAATACCACTTGACAAAAGAAAAAAAAAACAAAGAGGAAAAGTCCTACTGTCGCGGCTCGCGAATGAAAAACTAGGTAGCGGGGAAAAAAAATTGGAGGGGTCCTACTAATTTGTAAAAGGAAATATACATATGGGATACGTATAGTATACACTATAGTAATGGTATGAAGGTTATTTTAGTAAATATCCAGAGCCAAAATACTACATGAATCTGATACTTCTCTCCAACTCCAACAATAAAATCCCCTAATTTCATTCAACATAGATATCGAGAAATCATTCTTTGTGGTTTCTTTATCAATATAAAAAAAATAAAAAATAAAAACCCAGAAAAATTCCAAAATTTTAAATTTTGAGAAATGGATGAGGAATTATAGTTCCCAACCGCTAGCAATGACAATATGATGGAGAAATAAGAGGATGCAATGGACACTCTAGAGGATGACTGAGTGGTAGCAATCATCAAAGTTGGTGAAGAGAAAGAGATTGGCAAGAATGGCCTTAAGAAAAAGCAAGTTAAAGAAGGTGAAGGATGAGAGACTCCTGGTATTGGGAATGAAGTTGAAGGTATATATAATAAATTTAATTTATCTTTTTAATTCTACCACAAACTTTTAATTTTGATAACTTTAGTTATCTATTCTGATTAATTGCTATTAAATGATTGTTTGTTTCTTTTTATTGTGACAATCATAAGTAATTCAATTCATTAAATTAATTTATTTTTTTCCTTTTTTTGTCAGTGCACTAAAGTGGCACATTGCTTGATGGGACCAAGTTCGAATCAAGGGGTAAAAGAGTGGCACGATTCAAATTCAAGCTCGGTTCAGGTATTTAAAAGACTGATTGCCGATGGAATTTTGATATAGTGGTAGTGGGAAAGTTCAATTTCTAATCTATCAATGTTGGGTATTTGTAAATTTGTAATATTTGTTCTGTTTTGAATCAAATTGATATGATAGAAAAACAAATAAACAAAAACAAAAAACAAAATAAACAAAGATAGATTTGTTAGTGATTAATAAATATTTTAGGTTTGTAATGGATTTCAACGGATCAAAATAAATAAATAAAGTTATGACAACCAAAATATGATTTTCATAATTTCCCAAACTTAGTAAATTATGAAAGGTTTTTAATATTTTTAGTGAAAAAATATATTAACCCAACATGAAAATTTAATCCGATCTTTAGAAATTTGGTCTGATTATCTTAGGCTCAATGCAATTGGCATGTTTATAAGTTCTTACCTCCTTTTGTGAATCATAAATTCATGTGAGAGGAATATAATTTTGTGTAAATTGTTAATGGATTGAAGTTATTACGGAATCTAATACAAGTCACTTATTTAAACAGGAGTAGTTTATGTTGTTTATTTATTTGTCTAAATGCGATCTTATTGCAGGACAAGTAATTAAGGGCTAGGATGAGGGAATTAAGAATATGAATGTCACACCCCGCTTCGGGCGGTGCAACGGTCCTAGGACATGGGTAGGCATAAGGTCACCGATCACCCGTAGAACCCATAAACATGACTTTCACATACGGCATCATTGCATCTAATACACACATATCCCCAAGATCTCAACCTGAACATACATACTCACATAATCTCCATACATACTTAACTTACATAAATTCTCACAAGAACATATCTTGATACTCATATAATCCCATATCATAAGTTAATACATATAACTAGTTGCTCGATATTGCCAATGAGGCCACAATAATATCTTTTCCTTACACATACATGTAGTATCTAGAATAAACTTCAATTACAAAATAATCAAGGAGAAATTATATTAATCCACTTGGTTCTTTAGAAGAAAGAATGTCTGAAGAACCGAATCGATGAACTTCTAATCTCCTGGAAAAATGGAATCACTAATGAAATAAAGCAGTGAGTAGATAATATATCATTATACCTTTCAACTTGGGTTATCATATCATAAGAATAATTCAAGGATAAGCTTTACAATACATAAACATATAGTTTCAAATGAAGAATGGATATCAATTTGGTTTGATGGCCATAAATACATAATTATTTAGAAATCAAGCAGAGGCTTCCTTACAAGCATGCTTCATATAATTAAGCAAAACCTCCTTACAGGTATGCTTCCAGTTAAATGAGTAGAGGCTTCCTTACAAGCATACTCTATGCAGTGTTCCCCTTACGGACATGCTACATGAAGTGGATCAGACTCCATGACTAGGATTGATACCCTTCCTAGCTAGGGTTCGAATATTATACCTTATCCGTAGGTACAATGTGCACAAAGTCTAATGTTTACCCCACATCAGTTTGGGGGATTTCTATTATAAGGTTCATATACATATATCATAATGAATAGCAAATTGGCTAGGTTTCATACATATAGCTTTATCATTTAGAAGTATGGTTCACAATAATTCATAATCATTTGGCTTTCATAAAGAAATTGAACAACATAGATATTCATA
>CATKHJ010019320.1:0-17617 GCA_949750685.1 Vernicia montana | reverse complement strand
TAATAATAATAGTTTGTTATAATATTTTTATCAAATTATATTTTTTTTAGTTGTAAAAATTTTATATAGAGTAGAAGAAATGATAATAATAATAATAATAATTTGTTATAATATTTTTAAAAAGATTATATTTTTTAACTATATAAATTTTATGTAGAGTAAAGAAAATAAAATTATAAATTTATGTATAAAAAAATGAAATTGTATATTTATTAATAAAATAGGGAGTGAAATAGAGAATTTTGTTGGAATATGCACATTTTTCAAAATAAGTTAAAATAAGGAGTTAATTGTTTATAATATAATAGGAAGCAAAATAGGGAGTATTATTGAAATTGCTAACAAAACAATTATTATGGACAAAAATATCTTTTTCTTTTTTTTCTTTCTCATGCTCTTTCCCTCTCTCCCTCTCTCTCTCTCTTCTCTTACACTTTCTCTCTTTCTCTCTCCTTTTACTACTCTCTCTCTCTAACATTTTTCTTTTTTTTGCCAACTAAATTTTTATTATAAATATAAAATATATTTGTTTTTAGTTGTTTTATTTTTTTCTAATTATATTTATTATATTAGAGTATTTTAGAAAATAAAAATAACTCATTTATAAATTTATTCCAAATATAAAAATATGAAATTCAATCTAATTTCATATTTTAAGTTGTGTCTTAATTAAATAGTGAATTTGGATTAACAGATTGCAAATCAAATATGTATAGAGAAAGATCTCATAACTGTTAATGTTTCAACATCCGGAGATAAATCAAAGACCTTCCAGCAATGAATATGATTTTATTTTGTTGAAAATCCGTTCAGAATCTAATGTTAGATTTATTTTTCTTAGTTGTTTATTAATTTTGTTAATAAAATGTTATGAGTATTTTGTTTTGTCTTTTTTTTATGGGAATTTGTTTGCCTTCATTTATGAGAATTTATTTGTCTGCCATTATGGAATTAAAAGGAGTTTGAGTCTGATTTTTATAAGATATAACTCGTTTAAAAACTTGTCAAATGACAATAAAATTGATTTGTGGTTCAATATAGCTATTGAGTGAAATGTTTTTCTTACTAATATGTTAAACGCAATCAAAGATACTGTATACAATTATTCCATCAACACAATCAATGAAATTCAGAGTAAAAGTTCATTGTTATAACAAGATTTATATGTATTTCTTAAATGCAATCAAATTTACGTTTTTATTCCAAGTTATACTTATTAATCATTATTAATGAAAGACTTCTTTTATTTCAAAAAAAAAAAAAAATTGTTTCCAAATATAAAAATTCATTTATAATTGAATTCCATATTTATAATTAATTTGTTCCAAATAGGCCGTAAAGGTAAAAGTCTTTAATTGAACAAAATAAAATTTTAAGGACTCGATTGGTGTAAAAATAAAAGTTTTGAATTAAACAAAATAAAATTTTAATAGCTTAATTGCACATTCAACATAAGTTCATAAGGCTGCATATGCATTTGGCCTCCCAAAACAAAAGAAGAATCATATCACTTAAAAATTCATTAAAATAAATAAAGAAAACTGTATTATTTGGCTTGGGCAACCAAGATATATTTTCCGACCAAGCAAATTTAAGGGCAAATGGACCGTTTAGCTTTGTTGAGAGGGAACGATGCGAGGGAGGGAAGATAATTAATTGGAAGTAAAAATATGGAGGAAAAAAAAACTTCACTTCTCTTCTAATGATTTTTTCTCTTATTTTCTTCTTTTAGATGTTAATAAAACGAGAGTAAATAAAAATATTTATTGTAAATTTACAATATTGCCTCATTTTTACAATATTAATTTCCTTTGATTCCGTATTCTCTCTTTAAATAAGGTAAAAAGGATTTCTCTTTTTATGTTCCTTCATAGTTTTCTTTTGGTCTAATGCATCTTTTGCCCATATTTGGCACAAAAGTCACTTTAACATTTAAAATTAATAAAATGAAAATAATAAATACCTAATTATCTAGTTAGCAGCGCACAATAATTTCACGCTTAAATAAAGCGGATTCCAACTTAAAAAGCTACCTGATGTCACACTCTTTTTATCAAATCTTATCTCTGTCTTGATCTCTTCTTGGATTGTAATTTCATATGAAATATTTTTCTTCCCTTTTTTGTTTTTTGATTATCTAATTCATTGCATGCCCTAGCTGTTGTTTTTAATTTCTGAAGATTTTTTTGTTTTTCAACAATGGAGTGTCCCATTGCTTTAATTTTAAACCAATACCCCTTTACTGCTATGAAATGAACAAATTGGAATTATCAAATCAGCTAGCGATTTGTATACACCATTACCTAATCCTCCTCCTCCAATTAAGCCTTGTTTTTTTAGTAAAAGGGATTATTAGATTGGCACCCTTATCAATTAACGGAACCCTAACAACAATATCCTTGTAGAAGAAAATGGTAACATCAACATGGTACACGCCGGTGTACCATGTCATTAATGATGTTTTTGAGTATGATAGTGAAATTGAGGTTTCTCTGTTTCAATAGATAAGTGTAAGGAGTAATATCTTTTCGAACAAACTATAAAGTTTCGTTATCGCTAGGCTCGGCAGTGCTTATGTGGAGAAGATTGCAAGAATAATTTCTTCAGATCCACCAAAGTTTCAAATAGTCTCAAAGTGAAGATTGATAATGCGCGTTTGATATTGTATGAAGATTGCAAGAATAATTTCTTCATATCGATGCTTTTTGGACAAAGTAGTGAACTTAGGTTTTCACAACCGATTTCATTAATTTCTTTATATCTCTTTTCTTTCTAATCTTTTTTCTCCGTTTCTTCTCTCTTCTTCTGACCAGTCATATTCTCTTTTATGGGCCTTTTCTGATGCTGATGATGACAAATTAGCTGCTTCTGCCTTTTCCCATGCTACTACAATTGAGAAAATGTTAAAAAAAAAAAGGGTCAACATTGATAGGCACTGAATATGGTGCCAACCAATATTAATTTTTTTGTGGTTTTGGTTACAGCTTGCAAGCTGTAACCAAAACAATTTGGAAGGGTTTGGGAGCCTATATAAAGGCTCCCTTCCTCCTTCCAAATTGCATCCCTCTCTATATTTTTTTTATTTATACTTTTATATAATTTGTTTTGATAACATATAGTAATTTCTTTATTATTGGGTGATCCATCTCTTTTGTTACAATAAGTTTTGGTCCTAATTTTATAACTTGTTGTTTGATATTTTGTATAAGAGAGGTTAAGAATATTGGATATATTGGGTTTTAAGATTGAGAATTATTTTCTCTTTATCTTGTATCACCTTTGAGTTTATTAGTAAAATTTTATCTCCTTCACCCGTGAATGTAGGCTTACATTAGACCACGTTAAAATTTGTGTTATTTTTATTTGATATTATTTTATTGTCTAACCTTATTTACATAGCCAAATAAATTAAACCTTGAACAAAAATCTCAACAAGTGGTATCAGAGTTTGATTGCTTTTTTCTTAGGGTGGAGTGTTTATTGTGATATTTATTTGGCTTAGTTATGGCAACAACAAGACTTGACATTGAGAAATTTGACCGTAATATTAGTTTTGCTTTATGGCAAATAAAAATGCGGGCAATCTTGACACAAAATGGGCTGCAACATGCTCTATTGGAAAATGAAAAGATGCCTGCCGAATTGACAGAAACAAAAAAAACAGAAATAGATGAGAAAAGCATTCAGTTGTACCTATCAAATGAGATTTTGTGTGAAGTACTTCGTGAAAAGACTGCTGCAGACTTATGGTCAAAGCTAGAGTCACTATACCTAAACAAAAATCTCACAAGTAAAATAGTTACAAAACACTGTATGCACATATTAAATATGGCAGAAGGTACATCTTTAAAAGCTCATATTGATAAATTTAATATTATTCGTATAGATCTTGAAAATTTGGTTATCAAGTATGATAATAAAGATCAAACTCTTATTTTACTTCGTTTTTTACCTCCATTCTACAATAATCTAATGGATACATTGAGTTGCAGTAAGGAAAGTTTGTCTTTAGAAAAGGTTAAAAAAACATTAATTTCAAAAGATCTTATAGATAAAGAGCTTGATGATAAATCTAATATTGGAAAACTTCTTATTACTCAAGGTGATCGACGTAATAATCTTACTTATAATTACTGCAAGAAAAATGGACACATTAAAGTTGATTATTTCAAGCTTAAAAATAAGCAGAAACTTGAATCCGCATAAACCAGTGCTGCTGTAAGTGAGACAGACAATGAAAAATGTGGTGGAGATTTATTGAGAAAATGTTAAAAAAAAAAATGGATGATCAACATTGGTAGGCACCGAATACAGTGCCAACCAATATTAATTGTTTTGTGGTTTTGGTTATAGCTTGCTACAATTTGGAAGGGTTTGGGAGCCTATATAAATTGTCCCTTCCTCCTTCCAAATTGCATCTCTTTATATTTTTTATCTCTACCTTTGTATAATTTATTTTGATAACCCATAGTAATTCCTTTATTATTGAGTGATACCTTTCTTTTGTCACAACAAGTTTTGGTCATAATTTTGTTGATATTTTGTATAAGAGAGATTAAGAATATTAGGTGTATTAAGTTTTGGGATTGAGAATTATTTTATCTTTATCTTGTACCACTTTTGAGTTTATTAATAAAATTTTATCTCATTCATCTGTTGATGTAAGCTTACGTAGAACCATGTTAAAATTGTGTTCTTTTTGTTTGATATTATTTTATTGTTCAACCTTATTTACATAGCTAAATAAATTAAACCCTGAACAAAAATCCCAACAACTACCCCTCCTATCGCCGCTGCAACCGGCCTTCGCTTCTTTGATTATCCAATTTTTGTTACACGTTAATCATTCATTTTTAAACACACTTCATAACCATTGCTCTTAATTTTGCATCTTATTTCAATGGAAACTTAGTTTTAAAGCTGATTCTAAAGCTTTCTCCTTTCTTAGCCTTTAAAAATGCATTCTGAATCTAGAATATAACATGTCTTGATTTTTCTATTTCTTGGTTGTTCTTTCTTGGTTTTGTTTGGGTGATTTAGTGGGCTTAATTGAAGTTTCTGATTGGTTTATTTAATTTCTCTGCTTTGTTCCCCTTCAATTTGTTATTTTATTTTGACTTTGTTGAAAAAAAAAAGTTATAAAGGATTAAAATTTTAAACTTGTTCGAATTTGAGGAATTGGGGTGTTTCACTTTTGGATAAAAGCCGTTTAGAACAAATGAATTATAAATGTGGAATTCATTTAAAATGAATTTCAACTAGAATTTATTTGAAATTCATTTATAAATAAATTCTCATATTTAAAAAAATAATTTAAAATATGAAATTCAATTGAATTCCATATTTTTATGTTTGGAACAAATTTATAATTCAATTATTTTTTTCTTATTTTATAAAATACCTTCAATATAATAAATATAATTAGAAAAATAAAAAAATAAAAAATAATTATATTTTATATTATAATTAATATTTAATTTATAAATATAATAAAAACAGTTGGAAGAAAAATAAGGGAAAAAATGTTAGAGGGAGAGTGTGTAGTAAGAGAGAGAGAGAGATGAGAAACACAAAAGAGAAAAGAGGAAGGAGAGAAAAGAAGAGAGAAAAAGAGTATGAAAAAAAGATTAAAAAAATAGTATTTTTGTCTTTAATATTGTTTTGTTACTTTTGTGAAATTTATTTAGAAATTTTACCTATTTTGGTGTAATTTAGTTTAATTATATTCAATTTCATGAAATTGAAATCTATATTTTTTAATATTTAAAACATATAATTTTTTTAAAATGTGAAATTCATTTGTTTCATTCAGAGAGCTTAGAGGGTAAAGTGAAAAAAAAAAATCCACATCATAAAAAAAAAAAAAAAAAAAAAAACCCTGATAAAATAAGACATTAATTGATATTTCCATTTTGCTAACTTTAAGGATTAAATTGATTATTCTTAAAGTTTAGAAAATAAAATGACTTTTTGTACTAAGTACAAAGGGCAAAAAATGCATTACGTCTTTTCTTTTCACCCTTGCGAGTAATTATAGTAATACTACATAATTACATCAAAATCAGAACATTAATTACTCGTAACACTAATTAGGCATGTGTAAGCCAATCTACTATCCTACCTTTACATTTATAATTAAAGAAATCTCACGGAACTAAAGCCTATACGAAAGCTGCAGATTTATTAAGTTCGATTCCTTTTTCCTTTCCCACACTTTCCAAGCAACCAAACACAATTACGCTCAAATTGTAATAATAGAATTAAACAATGCGAAAGAAAACATACCTAATCGGAAGGTATGAGACTGTAATTGCTTTATGGCCTTTCAATTCAATGTTGGTTCGAGATTAATTGGGAAGAAAATTGGATCCAAATTCGTTGGCGTTTTTCTTTATTTATTTTGCGAAAAAATAAATAATATAAATAAAAATAAAATATTTATGTAAAAGAAGAGTAAAGATAAAAAAATAAGGATGGCAGCGGGACATATATAAGACGTGTTTTTCATTACTTGCATTCGCCTCACCAATATTCTTTTTTATATTTATCTCGCTTTTGGACGGAACAAATAATAAAATAGGACGGATACTCGTGGATATATCTATTTTTATTTTAATTTATTATTATTTTTTTAATAATTATTTAATAATTATTTATATATATTTTCTATATATCTATATAATATAATTTATTTTTTATATAAAAATTAAGCTATAAAAATTTAAAAATATAATAAACAGTACGGGTAATATTTGTTCATTAGAAGCATGACGGAGCGGGTACGGAAAGAGCTAAATTAAAATCCCTAACAAAAAGTTCATAAAAAGTGATTTTGGACACTTGTATGTAAAAGACAGGGCCACATGGCTTGATGGTGATTGTGATGGTGACGATGATAATATTGTCGTGGTGCCCGTGATCTTGTTTCTTTTTTGTTTTTTTCCCTGATCTTTTTTTTTTCCTTTGTTTTTTTCCCTGATCAACGGTAGAAGATACTAACAATAAATTGTTTTCAAAAATAAAAAAAAAAATAAACGAAAAGAGGATAATATTCTTCAGTAGGTACCAGATTTTAAATAATGATTTTACGTATAGTATTAGTATTGGGATTGATGTAATGAAATTGGACTAAATCAATCGTCGTTATCGCGAATTTTTAAAAATGATTACCAAACTAATTTAAATTAATAAGAAATATACTGTAACGTTCAAAATGTAATATAATAAATTAATACACTTAAATAAATATAGTTTAAAATATAAAAGCTCAAATTACATAACATATTTATGAATAATACATAATAATAATAATTAAGTTACATAAATTCCTAATAGAATATTATCTAGATTTAAAAAATACATTTTTTTATACATCAATTTTATTTTATTAATTAATGAGGAAAAAAATTCACGTTATTCAATATGAATAAAATGATAAAAAAATCATCATTTTAATTTTTAAAATAAAAAATATGAAGACAAATATGATTATAATATAAAATTCAATCAATAATTTACATTTACAGACAAAAAAAGGTGTTAAAAAAAATAAATTTTATAAAGATTATCAATAATATTCTAAATACATAAAAAAAAACTCATAAATAATATAAAAAACAATATACTAATAATTTACTCGAATAAAATAAAAAAAAATTAAAAAGTATAAACTAATAGTATTCATAATTTACATTGATAAAATAATAAATTTAAAAAATTTAATAATAATAATTTTTTTTACTGATATGTCATAACCGTATCAATTAATAAAAGTCATATTAATGTGTATCGAGTAATTTAATATCGATTCAGAATTAATTTTTAGTAATACAAATGTAACGTCCAAAATCCTCAAAAACCTATACGTACGTATTTACCGTTATTTAAAACCTTATTAGGTTTTAAAAATAAAAATAATATGTTAAAAATCAAAATTTAGTATTTAGTGTTTTTTATTTTTAAAATATTTCTGAATAAAAATAAAAGAAATAAAAAATAATAATTTCTTTAAAAATATTTTCTAATCCTTATTTTTTTAAAATTAAAAACAAAAAATCCCTAGTAAAAAATCCCTAGTAAAAGCTGTGATTTTGTGTTTGTATTTCTATATTTTTGGGTACAGGTGTTTTCTGATACATTTATAAATTATAATAAAGATTATTAATTGGTAACAGACGCATCAATCATCTCCTCACGATAAAACTATGACGGGTTGGTGATGTTAAATGATGATAATCATCCCCACTTAGCCACGACAAAACAGATTAATGCCATGTATCATGCGCAAGACAACACTCTGAGAAGAGGAGACAAGCTCAATTGTTTCAGTTTAACAATAAAAAATAATAACACCAAAGACCCTCATGCCATTTCATCCTCTGTTGCATTGGCATTGGAGTAGAGAGAGAGAGAGGACATACGTGAATTCATGTGATGATTATTAGACAGCCAGGTGTGAGGGAATATAAACTGCATAAATGTGCAAGCAATGTGGTGGAGCAGCCGAAAGTTTATTATGAAACAACTCAACATACTAGCACAACAAAATATTCAAATCCAGTCGGAGGAATTTGAACTTCCTCTCAAGACCAACACAAAGGAAAAAATCATATCTAAGAAACCAAGGACATTCATGCTACTATTTCATCACTCGAAACAATTCCGTCTTAAAACAAATTTATTTTGATTTAGTCTCGTACTAACATAGACACCACCAAGGCATATTTGGAGGGGGGCCTCGTAGTAACCCTGCCAATATTTGCTGCAACCTTCTAATGATGAGATGCCATATGGCAGATCAAGTCAACCACTCGGGTGCTGCAAAATTGCGCAAATCAGAAAATTTAGCATCACAGCATTAGACACCACACTACTTGTAATAAAAACTGTAAAGCATATATCAGCAGCCTGCAAATCATATACACCAGATATGCATATGCATGCCTAGTAAAATTAAAATACAACAAAACTTCATAAGGCTCCCCCGAGCCTTTATGGCTAGAGCAAGCAATTCTGCCTTTATTAGATGTACAGACAAGTTAAAAAGGCTAATGGGATAGAAATTACCTGTAACCCCATTCATTATCGTACCAAGCAACAAGCTTCACAAAATTATCATTCAAAGCAATTCCAGCTTTGGCATCAAAGATGCTTGACCTACATAATTGAATAAATTATACATTAACATTTGGTGGAATTCCTAAAATGCACATTCCAGCACACACCTCCAAATAAAAAAAAAAAGAGAGTTGTATAGCTAAGAAATAACAAGATATATTCCCAAAAAAAGGTACCGTGAAGTAAATGCATAGAATGAAATATGTAAACAAATAAGAACATTAAGAGGTAAAACAAAAAAATGTGCAACATATGCATGTCTGTTACCAAGCTCAGGTGGAGACAAGGAGAATAACCCATTACAAAGAACATAACCAATAACAATACAGTCCCTTGTTGAGTACCATACTAGGTCGATCTAAACTAATTTCAAGCAATGGAATGAACAGCAGCCATACCTACAGCAACAAAAACCACTAACATGTATATTCTTAATCCTTACCTGTTGTCACCATAGAAGTCGCTGGAAACCACATCATCTTCAGTGTAGCCCAATATTCCCTTCAGATTTCCCTCTGACTCCTCCCTACATAGAAATTGGTGAAAATAAAACAATATAAGATTAAAAGAAAAGAAAAGAGCAACATAGACCACAAATTCAAGAAGTTTAAAAGGATAATTTGATAAAAAAGAGGGATCATTCATTAAACCTTACAGAAAGGTTGTATAAACTATATTAGCAACTTTCCCAAACAAGCACAATAGTAAGATACTCACTTGATAGCAGCTTTAATCTGTTCATATGAAGCACCCTTCGATAGCCTCACTGTGAGGTCAACCACAGAGACATCAACAGTAGGGACACGGAAAGCCATTCCTGTAAGTTTGCCATTCAGAGCAGGCAGCACCTTCCCAACAGCCTAAGAAAATACCAAAATTCAAATACACCGAGAGAGAGAGAGAGAGAGAGAGAGAGAGAGAGGCTGTCAGATACCACAATAAAGCCGGACAGAAATTTAACATTGTAACAACCAGCCACAACACAACAGACTGAGAACCTACAAATCAGAAGGTGCTAAGACCCTCAAATAACTGGTGAGGTCCAAAACAGAGTCATCCAGACCAGTGCAACACATCATAAATGCAGATCTAAATAAAATCATAGCTAAACCAATAATTGCAAGTCAACTTGATAAAGGCCTTACCTTAGCAGCTCCAGTGCTGCTAGGAATGATGTTGAATGAAGCAGCTCTTCCACCTCTCCAATCCTTCATTGATGGCCCATCAACGGTCTTTTGGGTAGCTGAATTCATGGAAACACAATAAGGGCATGGAACATGATCTTGTGGCCAATGGAGTTTTAAAGAAAAAACAAGTGTAGCGTACCAGTAATGGAGTGAACAGTTGTCATGAGACCCTCAACAATGCCAAAGCGATCGTTAATGACCTGTAAATTGATGAAGTAAAAGAAAAAGTGAATACTAATCACTTCCAGATTGTAACTAAAGCAACATAGCACATGGACAAGTAAATGACAATAGAACCTTGGCAAGGGGAGCAAGGCAGTTAGTGGTGCAACTAGCATTTGAAACAATGTGAATATCTGGCTTGTATTCCTTCTCGTTAACACCAACAACAAACATGGGAGCATCCTTGCTTGGGGCTGAGATGATAACTTTCTTGGCACCACCCTATAAATAAGACCAATACAGGCAAATAAGAAAACCAAGTGATACGAGCAAAATAAGGCTGCATAGGGGTGTCAAAACGTGTTGGTGGGTCGTGTTCGTGTCGGGTTGATATACTCAGGTGACACGATTAGGGTCAACACGAACACGACCCATTTATTAATCGTGTCACCCTAACACAACACGAAAATTAAACGGGTTACACGAATACGACACGTGTAATCCGTTTATTTAATTGGGTCATATATGGGTCATGAACCCGACACAACCCATTTAACCTGTATAATATTTATAACTTGAAAAATGTAATATCTTTATTATATAAATTAACTGTACTATTATCCATAAATCAAATTATGATTAAAATTGTAAATTCATTAAAAATTTCATATTTCATATCTTTTTCAAATATTCAAGCAAGCACTATCAAATAAATTTAAATAAAATTTTGTTTATTTTTAATTTTGTTTATTAATTTTGTTTGTCTCTTCTAATATAATATAAATGACTATTTTAACCTTTAATATTACTAAAAAATATACAAGCTATAAATGGGTTGGGTTGAATTAACACTATCCAACACGACACATGAATTAAACGGGTTGTAACGGGTTAGCGTGTCAACCCGTTACACGACTCGTTTAAGCAGTGTCATAAACGGGTCAACCCATTTATCGACACGGACCTGCTAAAACTCAACCCTAACACGAAAATTTTTCGTATTTAGCGAATCGAGTTAGCGTGTCATTACCCTTTTTGACACCCCTAAAGCCAACTATAAAGGTGGCTCTATACTTCGAAATTTTTGTAGTTGGTGGCTTGGTGCAAGTATAGCTCGTCTTTAGGGTCAACAGAATGAAATCATTTTTCTTGACTTTTTTTTTTTTCATGTGCAACAAATTTACTTTTCACATATCACAGAGTGGGTCAGTTTTCCAATCAAAGCAATTGTGAACCCCAATTTTGAGTAAAAGTGAGCATAATTTATTTAAGATTAATTTTAAATAATACTCACTCCGTATCACAATAATAATTAATTTAAAAAAATATACACATATTAAGAAAGTTATTAAATAATTTTAATTTTAATTAAAATTAATAAATATATCATTATTTTTCTTTCACTAAATAAAAGAAAGCATGTGAAATATTGAAATTAGAGATGAGGCAAAGTTAGAAAAAAAAAAATAACAAATACTGTATTGAACTCTTAAAACGACAAATAATTTGAAACAAAATTTTTTTTCTAAAACGACTATTATTATGAAACGGAAAAAGTATAATTGCGTCTCATAAAATTAAAAGTAATTAATTGCGTCTCATAAAATTAAAAATAATTATATAATATTTTTACTATATGGTGTGTTTAAATTATTTTTATCAATATTTTTATTATATAATGTGTTCAAATTATATTAACTTGCATTTTTTTTTTACACAATTTACATGACCTATGTTTTATGATAAATTATTAGGTAGAGCAGGAGTATACTCATACTCGCATAAAAGTGAAGTCACATGGGTGTATCTCCATTTCAATCACCCATGGACCCACTTTTATGTGAGTATGAGGAGTATGCTCCTATCCTACCTAATAATTTCTCATGTTTTATTTAATTGCACTCAATACTGATTAATGCAATTTTCTTTGCTAATACTCCCTCTATTTCAAAATAATTGAAAATTGATGTTTAAGATAGTGACACAAAAATTAAGAAACCCATTAAATAGTTTTGATTGTGGAAAAAAATATTTATATATGACTAAATTATCCTTATGTTAAGCTATTTAAACTCTATTAATATTAAGTAGTATGCATAACAATGAATAAGGGTAATATTGGAAAAAACATCATTAATGTTTCATTGATATTTTAAAACGTCAATTATTTTAAAACAAAAAAATTTCTCTAAAACGTCAATTATTTTGAAATGGAGAGAGTATTATTTTTTATTGGTGTTTGTATATTGCGGGCCAAGTGGATGCTGGATGGAAATATTTTATTGAGTAATATGAATCGTTACATGATTTTAGATAATTTAAATTTTTAAATAAAGAAATTAAACATTTATCGATATATATAATAATTGATGTCAATATAAGTGCATAATCACATATTTATAACACATTTATTTGTACTTTTATTTCATTTTCAAAGGGAAGAATTATGATAGAAGAAAAAAAACTTACCAATTATATATATATATATAATTGGTAAGTTTTTTTTTATTACAAGAGGGATATGAAATAGTCTCCTATTTAATGATAAAAAAAAAAAAAAAGGAAAAGTATTAAAATAGATCATATTTTGCCCTAAATAGAATTGAAATGGAAATCTAAAAAGCAATTTTGTAGCACTTTATGTATTTATTTATTTATGCCAAATGTAGCACTTTATTCATTAAACTTAGATTTGAGATTGTCCTTTTAAAAATTTGTGGAGTGTATGTGTTTACGTTTCTTAATCTCGTTGCCAACAAGGAAGCGTTAGTAGCCAATTATTGATATATGCTTTTCAGTATTTCCCTTATACGTGGGGAAACTATGTACGCCTCATCTTTGTGCTTAAAAAAATGTGTTTTTGACTTTTTTCCATTAAACCCATAAGAAATCATTTTTTTTAAAAAAGGAAAAAACCCAAAAGAAACATTGATAGCAATAAAATCAATGAACTTCCTACTCGAGGACTTTATTTAGGATCAAAGTTGGATTTTGCATCACTTTTTTAATTGTATCCGATTAAATTTAAAATTAATTTTAGAGTAAATTAACTCTCTTTTTTTTTATTTATATAGTTAAATTTGAAATTAAATTTTAACTAATTTAGTTATTGATTAATTAAATTTATTTTTTATTAAAAATAATAAAAAAAATAATTTTTATATTTTAAATAATTTTATTTTTTTTAAAATCTTAATAAAAAAACATTTCAAAAAAATCTGAATAAAAAAGAGTAGAACCCATTAAATTTTGATTGAAATTCTAAAAGTGTAATAATTTATTATATATATATGAAATGAAAAGAAAATGCAAAAAAAATATTGAAAATAAAATAAAAACGGACTATATGTCTTAAGATTTTTTTTAACATAATTATATTTAATTGCGTAACAAGTTTCTACATATTGTTTTTGAATTCTAAGGTTCATAATTTTTTTTTTCATTGAAAATGAAAAGTTTTCATTTTAAAAAAAAACTAAAATTGAGTGTAAAACATATTTACTTGCTATGATTTAAAAATTATTTTTAATTTTAAAATATGAATAATTTATTCATTTAACAACAATGATAATGGTGGTAATAGTGGTGGTGAAGGTGAAGCTAGTGATGGTGATGGTGATGGTGGTGATGGTTGTGGAGGTAGTGGTGGCCATGGTGGCGGTGGCGGCGGATAAGTGATGGTATTTTTATTTAGAAAATTAATAAAAAAATATTTTAAAAACATTTTAAACTTATTTTCTAATTTTCTTTTAAAATAGTGAAAACAAATTTTTAATGAAAATTTTATAAAACAGTAAGGCAAATTCTATAGCGCACCTAGTATATAGACGCACATCTTAAATGACTTGTTATCTTAGATTAACAATAAGTTAAAATTTACTTGTTGTATAAGTTGTTAAGTTACAGTGGGTCCCATTTATTTTTATAACATATGACTAATTAATTAAGTGTAGTGAGTTTAAATGGTTTGGACTTAATTAATTATTTTTAATTAATACTATATTTATTAATTTATTTATTATTTTATTAATCATTGCAAATAATTAATTAAATTAAAAAAAATTGTAAGGTTGAGAGCGACCTTGGTTTAATTTTTTTTATTATATTATAATTATATTTAATTAATTATATATTTATTAGTATGCATTGCACTAAATTTTTTAATTAATTTTTAATAATCATTTAATAATTATTTTAATTGATATATTTTATTTATTTATTTATTACTTAATTAATTATTTGAAAAAGTTTATTAAATATGTTATTTCTTTTTTTCGTTAATTAATTATTGTTTTAGAAAAAAATGCATTAATTTAAAAATGCATTTTCAATGGTGGATTGTATGCCAATCAACTAAATAATTTAGTAATTGATAATGAATATTTAATTATTTAACTGAATTTTGTTAATTAATGAAATTTTAATATTGTTGTA
Source organism: Vernicia montana (assembly GCA_949750685.1). NCBI lineage: Eukaryota > Viridiplantae > Streptophyta > Magnoliopsida > Malpighiales > Euphorbiaceae > Vernicia > Vernicia montana. Next base: position 2,717 of record CATKHJ010019320.1, on the reverse strand, counting down.
ATATATTTTTTTTTGGATCATTAATTTTTTTATAGAATTTTAACAATTTATTTATAAAATTATATTAATGAAATATGAATTTTAAATTTAATAAAAGCATATATTATTCAAATTAATACATTTAAAATGTAAATTATATAATTATAAAATGCCAATTTAAAATTAAAAATTTAAACGAAATTCATCTATATATCAAAGTATAACAAGAGTTTATATAATTTACAAAATAACATATGAATAATCATCTGTTTTAATAAAAAAGATGACATTGTCAAAAGAAAGTCGTTTTTTCTTTATACATACTTAAAAATGTCATATATTTTTAATAAAAATATAACTTTTAACAATTATATCTCATATTCAACTAATTGAACCCAAAATAATAATCAACATTTAAATAATATAAATCAAATCATTTTTATACTTTTACATGCATATTCAAATTAAAATATTTGAGTATAAAAACTAAGTATCAAATGTGTAAAAAAAAATTAAGAATTCAAAAGAAAATTATATTTTTTATTAAAATCATATGAATTTCTTTTATACATACTGAAAAAAAAATTATCTATTTTTAATAAAAAAAATGATTTTTGGCAATTATATCTCATACTCAACTAGTTTAACTAAAAAATGATTAACATTTTAAGAATATAAATATGATCATTTTGTACCCTTATATGCATAATCAAATCAAAATATTTGAATATAAATAATTAAGTATTAAAAGTGTAAGAAAAATTTGATAATTAAAAAAAAAAAAAAGTCGTCTTTTTCATTAAAATCATACGACTTTCTTTCATACATACTAAAAACGTCATATGTTTTTAATAAAAAAGATGACTTTGCCAAAAGAAAGTCATATTTTTTTTATTAAAATCATATGACTTTCTTTCATATATACTGAAAAAAGTCATTTGTTTTTTGTGCAAAAAAAAAAAAAAGTCATTTGTTTTAATAAAAAAGATGATTTTGCAAAAAAAAAATTATTTTTTTATTAAAATCATACGACTTTCTTTTATACATATTGAAAAAAGTCAATTTATTTTTAATAAAAAAAATTAACTTTTGGCAATTATATCTCATACTCCACTAGTTTAACCCAAAATAATAATTAATATTTACATAATATAAATCGAATCATTTTATACACTTATATGCATAGTTAAATAAAGATATTTGAATATAAAAAAACTAAGTATTAAATATGTAATAAAAATTTAATAATTCAAAAAAAAATTGTCTTTTTTATTAAAAAAAATACGACTTTCTTTCATTTATTAATTTCAACTTATCATTTTATAAAATTTTAACAATTCATTTATAAAATTCTATTAATAAAATGTGAATTTTAAATTTAATAAAAGCATATATTATTCAAATAAATAAATTTTAAGTATAAATATATTAAAAAAATATAATTGAAAATGTGAACGAAATTTATTTTTATATCAAATGAATTTTAAATTTGATTATTTCAACTTATACTATGTAAAAGGCTAATAATTCACACCACATCTTAAAATTTTAAATCATTAAATTATTTTTCCAATATAAATTATCTTGCAATTAGTTTCCTTACTTATATCTTCACATTATTCACGTAAGTAAGTCAAATATAATAATAAAAATTACATTCACATATCACATTTCAAGCTATTTCCTTCATGAATTCCCATTCTTTTTTTTTTTAATATATATATCAATTTAGAATATTGCATATTATAAATTTCTTATATTATAAATTACTGATATAAATTTTGCAATATATATAACTAAACTATTTATATAGAGAATTTATTCTAAATTAAATTTAAGGACAAATTGAAACTATTAACTAAATATATACTTAACGTATACCAAATTTTAGTATACATATACCAAACAAAACATTATTTTGGTATATATTAAGTATATGTTTGGTATATGTAGTCAATTTAATATATATCGATTGCAAATTTCAAAAGATTAAAAAGATAAACTAACAATAATGATATATGTATATCAAAATTTGGTATACGATTAGTATATATTTGGTATATGTAAATTTGCAATCAATTTTGTAAGCTTTTCCTTCTAAGTAAAGCCAAGCATATTTATCAAAATTTAAAATACGGCTAATATAATGGCTCAATGAGCATTCATCAGATAATTACTAATGTCAAAATCCTTGCAGTTAAATTGTTTACAATTAATCAAATCATAATTCAGGCAAATAATTGCACTTCAAACCATTAATTAAAAGCGAACACTGAGTATATATGCAAATTTGAAATCAACAAAAATTATAAAGATCATAGTTATTAAGAAAAAAAAGTTTATCTTTCTCTTTTTTTTTTCCCTTAAATTACTTTAACATCCTTAAAAATTGAAATAATTAACTTTAAGTTTTATTATTTTAAAATTAATATTTTAATTTCTAAAATTGGTTAATGGCAATATTTTAATTATTGTTGATAAAGTATGATTTTTTTTTACTATACCTTAATATATATATTTTTAATATTGACTTTTAATTTATACAACAATTTCTTCATTTTTGACATTTAATTTATATAACAATTTCGTCTTTAAAATTCTAAAATATAAATGGTTATAACTTGGAGCTATTGTCTAAAAATAAATTATCATTAAATAATGCATGTGAGTGTATTTTAAATGATTATTACTTAATAACAAGTACTTTAAGAACATTATTATTATTAAAAATCTCATAA
>CATKHJ010019279.1:0-20426 GCA_949750685.1 Vernicia montana | reverse complement strand
TCAGATTTTCTTAAATTTTAATTAAAAATTTAATTAAATATGAAAAAAAATCTACTGGTATTTTCTTAAATTTTAATTAAAAATTAATTAAATATAAAAAAAGAAAATTTATTGGGGTTTTCTTAAATTTTATTTTTAAATTTATTAAATATAATGAAAAAAGAAAACCTATTGATTAAAAGTATAAAAATATTAATTTTTTTATTGATTTTAACGGAAAAAACTGAAAATTTTAGACGGAAGGACCAATTAGTTGGAAGGATCAAAATTTTAAGGATAAATTCATGAGTTTGGCAAATTAGAGGGATGAAATCGTTAATTTGATCAAATTTTAGGGACTGCATAGTAATTTACCCAATAATTTATTAACTAGTACTGTTGGATATATGAATTAATTAATAAAATTAGGTGTGATGAAAGCATCCATCGATCTTAATTTTGTTGTGGGCTGATTAAACGGATTACGTCTTTAATCACAATTTGTGGACCCTCCAATACCATGCCATTTCTTTTAAAAGCATATATAATTAAAGTCATTGTTCTCTTTGTTATTTTATTATATTATTATAATACACTAAAGCATCCTCCTTTCTTTGTACTTAATCCAAAACCACTTAATTTTTTTTAAGGAAAAAGAGTTTCCAAAGAAACCAAAGCTACTTGCTTGAGTATACAAACAAAACGTATATATCCTTGTCCCTATAAAAAAAAAATTTACTACAATTAATTATTATTATTGAATTTGGATCGGTGAAAGTGATTTTTTATTTTATTTTTATTTTTTATTTTTGTGGACTACTCTCTTTTGCGTGGAGAATTGTCTATCAATCATTGGATCTGAATTATTTGGAGAAGGCAGGTGGAGTAATACGTCAAAACAAATAGACAACCATTGCTCTTTTTTTTTTTTAATTAAAAAAAATTCTTTTATTTATTTAATTTTATATTAAAAAAAAAAAAAAAAGTGAATAGAATAGACCATTAATATATGGAGCTCAACATGTTCAAGTACATGGACTTGCTTTTTTCTTTTCCCCAATATATATATATATATATATATATATATATTACCCATTAAATTTTGGTTGCAAGGACAATATTATCCTTACTAAACTTAAAATTAGTGATATTTTTTTTGGTGATTAATCTTAATTAGAGGATTAAGTAAGTTTATGTCAATGATGGACATTTAAGACGACTTTTCATATTCTGTCAATTCGAATGGAGGAAATTTATAAAATAAAAATTCAAAGCATGCTTATCATTGTTGATACTTAGGAAGTTCGGCAGCATATTTTCGTTTTTGGAAGTTGCAGAGTTATATGTAATTGTTTAGTGACAATAAACTTAGTGGATCAAGAAAAAAAAAAAAAAGAAGTAAAAATGTCTAATTAAGTGGAGATTGAACTAATTAATTATAATTACTAGCTAACCAAAAACAACATATAATGCTTTAATAAACCAACACCAAAACTACTTGCTTCAAAAAAAAAAAAAAAACACCAAAACCACTAGCTTTTTATACACCATAATGATAAAACCGCTAATTTTCCAAAACAGTACCCACCCTTTATCAAAAATCACCATAAAGACCCACCATTTAATTTCTTTGCTTTAACAACTTTTTTTTTTTTTTTTAATTTACAAAGACTCTAGCGAGAGAGAGAGAAAGAGAAGTGCCTCTTTTTTTTCCCTATTTAAAACTTTAAGGGAATGATTTATTTGATTTATATATATATATATAAGATAAATATATATATATATATATATATGTAGTATGTAATTAAGTTTATGAAGTGATTAATGATGGGTTTGGTTCTGTGGCGATTAAATTATTGCATGGCCATGCAGACGTGAATTGTTGCAGTTGCCTGAACATCAAAATTTGGCGTATGTTTGACAACTTTTGTCGGAGCATACTATGTTCAGACCGGAGCCGGTCGTTGTCCCTTCTTACGCAGTGAAAATGGTACAAAACAAACCGCAACCGGTTCGTCAGTTCCCGGTTCTCAATCCTCAGCCGGTTCACCTGGTTTCTTAAGTTTTCTAAGTGCTTCTGTTTTCGCATCCGTGACCGCCTGGCTGACTCCCGGTTCGAAATCATCCGTCTGCGTTTCCGCTCATCTATAACCGATACGGTACTGGTTGGGTCCGACCGGTTCGGTTCGTTCGGTTCATCTGAACCTGAACTCGAACCTGAACCGACCGGTTTTGGTGATGATAATAATTGTGGATTTTCATTATCATGGTCATGGTCATCACTAGGAAAGAGCTCAGAACAGTCCCACGGCGTGAAGCCACCGTTTTCAAAGGACGGAAACGGGTTTCCGAGCATCGAATCGGACGAAAAGAAAGCCGGAATCGGAACAGTAGACAGCATAGCTGACCGGAATTTTTTTAATAGATAAGAAGAAGGAAAGGAGGAGGAAAGGGAAGAAATGCAGCGTAGTAGCCTCATATTTATGGGCAAAACTTGAGTGTCATCATGGGACCACTTTTAGGCATGAAAATTGCCCTTCATAAATTATTATTATTATTATTATTATTATTTTTTTGTGTACAGTCCTACAGCGATTGGCTTTCTAGTCAGTGCCCACTTTAGCTTTGCTTTTTTGAAAGGCACACACTAACATAAGCCGATGGGGTCCATTCAAACATTGGTCTAATTAGCTTAGTCACGAAGAAACATAGATGTTGTATGATTGCCAATCAACTATAGTTTACTGATATTCGAGTCCTCTTCACAATTGCAACATCTTGAATTTGAATTTTAGTTGCAATTATATTTATTCATAAAACAATATTGTATGATTAATTTTCTACATCCTTTTAAAAATTATAAAATATAAAGATCATCGGATTCAAATATTTTACTTATAATATGATGTAGATTATGAAAATTTGCATTTTAAGGGAAAAAATTATGAATAAATTATCATTTCGCCCCTAAACTTTAATTTAATTAACTAACTCGTTTATACTTTTTGAAAAACTAACTAATTTTTCATTGCATTTTAGTTTTGTCAAACTATTTAGTACTTCCGAATTTTCACCGTTAAATATCTATGAAAATACTAAAATACCTCTCATTTACTCTTAAATTTTTCATTCCACTCATAAAGAAATAATCCATCATCAAATTTCCAAAAATTATAATTTATTTACCTAAATAATCAAAACCTCAAATCATATATCTATCAATAATATAAAAAAAACATAATTAAAAAAAAAGCCGAAATTGAAACATTGCATGCAATAGGCACATTTGAAATAACCATGAAAGTAGTGAGTGCATTCATTCCTACTTTTCATTTCTTGGTCTAATTTATGCCCTGTTTTTACACATATTTATTTCAATTTTAGAGAGAAAAGAAAAGTAGCTGTTAGTGTGAAATGAAGAAGAAGAAGTTTCTATTATTAAAATCAAGAATATACAACAGACATGTGCATTGTCAGCAAAATTCTCCTCCATTTGCACACTTTGGACAATAAGTCTTCCTTCAATCAAGCCATATATCACTCTTTGTAATTCTATAAATATCATTATTTTTCTCTTGTAATTACACAACTTATTAATACAATTATCTGTTCATTATGTAATCTAACATGGTATCAGAACCTAAAGAGCTCATTAAAGCTCAGTCACCTTAGAAAACTCAGAAAATCCAGCCCTGTAAAATTTTCAGTTTCTGTTTTTCGATTCCAAGGATTTTGTGATTTTTCAATTTAAATGCATATGTCTGTTGTATATTCTTGACTTTAACAATATAAACTTCTTCTTCTTCACTTCACACTAACATTCCATCTGCACACTTTGGACAATAAGTCTTCCTCCAATCAAGCCATATATCACTATTTGTAATTCTATAAATAACATTGTTTTTCTCTTATAATTATACAACTTATTAATATAATCATCTGTTTATCATGTAATCTAACAGTAGCCATGAATCAAATCACTCATAAAACTATAGAATCAGAAAATCAAAGTAAAATAAAATTAGAGAGAAGAAAAAAAATGAGGGATTGTGCAGAGATCTTCAACCACAACCACAAGCTCAAAGCTATCGTGAGCAAAAATGAAACAAACTCATCGTGGTTGTTGCGGATCAGCGTCGGAGAAGGAGATCCAACGGAGGTTTGTTGCTGTTGCAGATTAGTGTTGGAGAAGGAGATCGAGCAGAGGTTCACTGCATTTGTAGATTGATGTCAGAGAAGGATATCAAACAGAGTATAATGTCAGAGAAGGAGATCAAACAGAGTATCATCATCATCATCTTCCTTTGGTAGAATCAGAAATGGAAACTTAAATTTTTTGAGGATGAGAAAGCACTTGTAATTAGGATGTATAATGAAATAATATAAATTTTTATTTATTTTAGAAATTTTATTTTCGTTCGGAAATATAATTATTTAGTTCGACTTGTTATATTTGTATTTAATAGAAATTTGAATTATTAGTATTATTTTAAAAATGTATTATTTAATTATATTTATCATTATACTTATATATTTTAAGTAACGAAAATTTTTATACAATCAATATTTTATGAAATAAAATATTTTATGAGATTAACAAATTATGTTTGATTTATTATAGTTAATTATCAGAAGATTATTTTCAAAAATTTAAGATAATGAAAATATTATTTGAGATTTCTTATTGGGAAATTTTAGATTTTTATGATGTGAAAATTTTATTATATGTTATTTGAGGTAAATTATTATTATTATTATTATTAAAAAGTTAAGAATTACAGATTTGTATTGGGTTGAAGAGAGAGAGAGGGATCAGTGGGTGCCGATTCACCCACTTCCGGTGACCCTCGACCGATACAGCCACCACCACCAAGTCCACCAACGTCCGGTGACCCCAGGTGTACTAGCAGCGTCCGAAGGTGACAACCGGTGATGGTGCATGCTCAGTTTGAAGTTTTTCCAGCAACAAAACTTTCTAAAGGCCATTTTGGGCGTTTCCGGCGGCCTTTTTCAGCGACTCCGGTGGCTATGGAATCCTCTCATCACAAGCTTTAATTTAGTACCAACCTCGCCGTTTTTCATTGACCGGAGGAAGAAATCAGAAAAGTAGAACACCGAAACTGTGAAGCTCGATTTCCGGCGATTGGCGGCGAATGGGGAAAAGTGATATGCATATTTGGGTTCCTGGCGTCGTGGCGAGTTGAATGGTATCCTCCCCGACCTCTAGTTTCGCCGTCCACGGTGGCGCGTGGCCGGCCAGCAGCGGCGTGTGGGACTGAACTCCAGCAGTTTCCTTTCAATGTTCTGACATGTTTTTCGACCCTCAATTGATCGAATTATGCTTGGGTAAGCCTGAAACCCTTGAATTCGAATATATTGTTTAATTTTTGGGTTGTTTTATGTTGAATGATTGAATTTCGGGTTATATTTGTATTTTTAAGAGTTAAATTGATGAATTTTATGTTTTAAAATGAAATTGTTATTATGAGATAATATTATTGATAAATTTCTTTAATTATATGGTTATTATTAATAGGTGAGATTAATTAAAGTAATTATATAACTAGTATGAATTAAATTTATATTCTTTGAATTAATAAATGAATTCACAATTATTATAGATTTATATGAAATTGTTTATATGATGTTATATATATATTACTTTTCCTTGGATATAGAAATGAATTATTAATTTTCTCTATAATTGATTCCGATTTGTATAATATTTTCTAAGGTTGGGAAGTGTGAATTTTGATATGGTTTATTAAATAAAATACTTTTATTAAAAAGAATATTTATAAATTGAGTGGATTTTAGTCGATAAATTAAGTAATAGTGATTATGTAAGACTGATGAATTAAAATTGTGATAATTATTGAGTTGGAGACCCAGGAGGAGTCCATGGGCTGTGTTGAATTATTGTAAGCCTTGATGGTAAATTAGAAGTGTTTATTTCTATTATTTCAGTTGGATTATATTCTAGTTTTAGGGGAGACTTTGTCAAAATTTCGGTAAAATCTTTAGAATTGTTAGGTACGTCTTAGTTGGTTAGTTAGTGTGCTGATAATTTTCCTGTTATACAGTATTGGTGTTTCAGGCGTCTTTCCGGTTGCGAGATGTCGTACTCTGAGGATAACTAGTTGGCATTCATCAAGTTTGTGAGTTATATAGATTAATATAATACCCCGTTCTTTTTATTTAATTAATATTTCACGTGCATACGTGCATTAAATGTTTGTATACTATATATATAATTATGCATTATGAATATAAGTTAAGCACTCTGGCATGTGTATGTGATTGTTCTGTTATATTTGTGCTGCATATTACTTGTGTTTGTTCGGATGGAATTAGGAGGACATAAGACCACACATGAGATTAAGATTATAATTATGATTCAGATTGTGGTTATGATTGTGATTGTGAAATGATGATTATGATTTGATGAGCTATGACTGGTGTATGACGGCTTGGAGCTTGCTCATCGCTCGCTGCTGCCAGTCGGGTCGACGCTGTGTAGCTTAGGCCATGGATGGCTGGGACCCTATGTGTTAGATTTAAGAGACAGTACTTGGACACAGAGAGCCAGGATAGGGGGATTGGCTCCCCATAACGAGATTTAGTGTGATTCCTATCGACTAATTCCTATCATTGGTTGATTATGTGGTTGGTTGTCTAAATGACATCGTGCATTAGAATTTCTGACATTCGAATGGTATGTTATATTGATAACTATATAATTCATTGAGTCGAATGCTCATCCATGTTCAATATTTTTCTCAGGTCGCAAGATAAGCTTGAGAAGTAAATTTTAGTTGAGTATGTCTGCCTTCTATCATTCAGCAATGAAATGTGTTTTGAAACTCAGTTATGTAATTAATTTTAAATTATGCTGTAATATAAATTTTAGAACTCCGCATTGTTAATTTGTCAATTGTAATTCTATTCAGAAGTATGATTTTATTGTATAATGAGTTTTGGGAAAAACAGAGAATCCTCATCATAAATGTTATGGATATTGTGGCATTCTATTAAGTATGAACCTTGCAATGGTCTGATGAATTGGGATAATTGCCATGTGCGGCGTTGATTTAAATAATGTTTGTCAGATTCTGCTTAATAGGTAGGCCCTCAGCCCTAGTTTCGTGGCAGTTACAATTGTCAATTAGTTATTTTGTCGTTTAGCAGATAGTAAGGCTTACTACGGGTTCTGGAAGCCTTATGTTTTCCCGTTCCCTAGTGTCGGTCACGTGCCTTCGGATTCGGGGCATGACATATAATATGATTGGAGAGAAGTTTGTTTTGTTTTTTTTTTAATTTTTTAATTTATTTTGATTGGGTTTTCTTATTATATACAATAACAAAAAAAAAAAAAAAAAGTGATAATGTTGATAGGTGGTCTCTAACTGCATTTGGATTAATACCTAGAAGAATAGCTAAGGAGATTGAGAGTTTTCTTTTTTCTTTTTTCATTGTAATTCTACCTTGTTTGAATTTGATTGTTGTAATTTGGACTTGAATATGTGAAATTGAATTTGATTTTTATTGTATATTGTTCATAGCTTCATGGTGAGTGATGGTTTAGTGAGAGAGAGAGAGAGAAAGAGAAAGAAAAGGAAATGGTGAGTGGTGGTTTGGTAAGAGAGAGAAAGAAAGAAAGAAAGAATGTATTTTGGATAAAAATAAATATATTTTTTAGAATTTTTTAACAGAAAAATGTAAAAAAATAGATGGAAGAATTAAATAATATGACGGAAGTAAAATGCATTAACGAATTAGTTAATTTCTCTAAAAGTAAAATGAGTTAATTAATTTGACCAAATCTCAAGTACGAAATAATAATTTATTCAAAAGTTATATTGTAACTTCCAATACTATTTTTGTTCATTTTATTTTTTATAATTAAAAAAATGGTAATTTATTTCTTATACTATTTTTGCCTAAATTAATGATTTGATCTCTGCAGTTTGAAAAATTAGCTCTTTAGTCCCTGAGGTTTAATTCCGTTACACTAAATAGTCATTCTGTCAAAATTTTTACATTTTTTCTTTAAAAAAATTAAATAATAATAATAATAATTTTAATTTTAAATACCAAAATTATCCCTCCCCTTATCATATCATCTCTGTGCCATAATTGAAATAAATGGTGTGTTAAAATTGTAACTCATAAGCAAAAGACGTCGGAGAAGCATTTGAACTAGCAACAACGACGAGGAGCAAAGGACTAGGCTGATCGGCGATGAGCAAAAGACCATGCTGATCGGTGACAAACAGAGCACGAACGCCGACAGTGGAACGAGCATTGGTGGTGTGACTTGGCGAGATGAAGTTGGTTTGCGATGCATCTGGTTCGAGTTGAAGGTTGGTGTTGGTTCGCGATTACCTCGCGAGATGAAGTTGGGCTGTCAACGAGGACTGGCGTGGAGTGACGTTGTTGTCCAGATTAGAGCCGGGATCGAGCTTGCAACGGTCACCTCTTCTCCAACGGGGTTCTTGCTTATGCTTCTCTTTAGAAACTAATTAATGGCTATAGCCTTTCATGCTTGGTTTGTATTTTCTATATTTGGTGATATAGTTTTTGTGTGCTCTGTTTTTTCTTGATTTGGTGATGATAATCTACCATTAGTAGCGTTTATGTTAGCTGGATTTTGGCCCAAATGGGCTTGGGCAGCAATCTGATGGCCATTGAATTTTCTCATGGCTTGAATTTGTTTCAATTCAAGTGGCTATATTGAATAATCGGTCTTTTTCGGTGGGTTTAGTTTTATTTTTCAGGTTGTGTTTCTTAAATTTTTTTTTTCTGACTGTTCCATTGATGTGAAATTGATGAATTTTTGAGTTATTTTTTTTCCTTTTTGATGATCAAGATATAGGTGAAACCTAGATTTTCTTTCATAGATTTCTCCTCAATCTCATAACATATCTTTCATGAACTTATAATTTTTTTTTTCAGATCCAAGAAAAAAAATGTAAAATTCATCAGAAATCTAAAAAAAGAAATGTTAAAATGTTATGAAGATTGTTGTATTATGGTTTTTGGGATTAGTGAGAGATAGAGATGACATGAAATGGAAAATTTATTGTAAATAAAGAGTATTTTAGATTTTTTATAAATTTTTAACGGAAAAATTAACAGAATGACTATTTAGTGTAACGAAATGGAACTTCAGGGATTAAAGAGTTTATTTCTCAAACTACAGGGATCAAATTATCAATTTAGACAAACTTCAAGAATTAAATCGTAAATTATCCTTAAAAAAAAATAAGTTGGGTCCCACAATGGGTAGGCGTCATAATCTGAAGGATTGAGCGTGTGAGTAGCAATGGTTTGTAAAGTTGCTAACATGGAGCCACGTGTTAAATTCTGTTTGGCTAATGGAAAGGGAATAGATTAATTTGGAAAGGGAATTGCTGATCTGATCAAATGGGTTTATGGGCACCAAGCTTGGTTTTTATTTGTTTAGATTTTAGAATAAGAGAGATAAACTATGTTCTTTATTATTGTATGTGTTTAGATATAAACTATGTTTTTATGGGCACCAAGCTTGGTTTTTTTTTGTAAAAAAAAATCTTTAATCCGATCAAACTCACCAATTTATATGAATCAAACTGAAAATTATTATTTGTAAATATATAAGGTTGATCATAGTTCAAAAAATAAATAAACTACATTTTCAATTTAGTTTGTAATTTAGTAAAATTTTAAATCATTATAAGACGAACTAATTTAAAATATTAAATATATATATATAAATATATTATAAATTATTAAATTATAATAGTATAAAAAGAGATTATTAATTCATCAAAATATTTAATAATATTTTAATGGATAATTTCATAGTAATTTCATTTAATAATATCTTATATTTATTTTTTATTTTTGCATTTTTATTTTAATGGTTATAATTTTAATTTAAATAGGATTAATGTTGATCTCTTTTCATTTCTTAATTATTTTTTCTTTTGTCTATTTCATATATATATATTAAAAATATTTTCTTAAGATATTTATAATTTTTTAATTTATTTTTTATAATTTTTAGAAGTTAAAATAAGTGTTTAATAGGAATCAACTCAAATTTAAAATTGATATAAAATTTAATTTGGTTTAAACCGAACCCAATATAATTTTTAATAAACTAAACCAACCCAAAATTATTGGTTTTATATTATTTTAGTTTGATTTTGGTTTGAAGATTTGTTAAACTGAAAATATTGATTTGATCTAACATATTACTCAAACCAAATCGAAACTGAAAAATCAAATTAAACCAACTAGTTTGGTTCAGTTTTTTAAGTACTTCCTAATAAACCGAATTAAATTTCGATTCGGTTCGATTTTTATAAAAAAAAATTTGATTTAAATCAAACAGACATATATATATATATATATATATATATATATATATATATATATATATATATATATATATATATATATATAATAAAAAGAAAAAAAAATAGTCTAAACCGATTAATCAAATTGAATCAAATCGAATATTTTTTGTTCGGTTCGATTCAGTTTTATACAAAGTTTGGTTTTGATTCAATTTAGATAAAATAGATTTTTGGTTTATTCAGTTTTTTTTTATTCGATTCGATTTTAAACCGAACTAACCGTTTGTACATCCCTACACAAACCGCTCAAACCAACCCGGTTACACCACAATATGTATGGCCATCACTATTAAGTGACCTCTCATTAGCTTTTTTCTTTTCTTTTCCTTTTTTTTTTTTGTTTAATGTGGAAATAAAATATTTGTGAAAAGTCATTATGTTGGTACAGTTCATCACTTTTTGGTATAAAATTAAATAGTTAAAATAAATCTGTCATAGTCTGTATATAAAAAAAAATATAAATAAAAATTTCATCACCTATTTTAATAATTGAGGGTCATTTTACTAGTTTAGTAAGAATAATAACAAATAATAATACTAATAGTTCAGGAAAAAAAAAAAAAAAAGAGGGCAAATAACAATACTAAGAAAGCTACAAACTTATTATATGTTTTTATATGTGTTGTTGTTTTAGCATTCTCTTTTAATAAACTGATTTATATATATTGGATAAATAAATCTAGAAGGTATATATATATATCTCAAGTGAAGACTATTTATGAGATTTTTTATTTATATCAATTTAATTATAGTTTATTTAATTTAGCAGTCGTGATCAATTATTGACTATTAGTAACAAATGATCAAATATTAATAGTTGGGAATTAAAAAATTAAATGCTAATTATTACTTTAGAGCAAAATTGTTACATATAATGTCTAATTATATATAGTTATTGATAAGTTATTTTACCTTATCTTTCTTTTCAAATGGAGCAAATACTAATAGAAAACAATTTAATCTTTCTATATATCCTAATGATTTTCATCTTTTTCTCTAACCATGTTTATATGGATAACACTACACTAAACAGTACACACTTGTTAAAACTGAAAGTTTTGAAAACTTGTGGATAGTAAAATTTGAAGAAATATTTCTCTTATCATTAATGGAAACAAGTTTATATACAAGTTGTAACACGTGAACTACGAGAGAGAAAATAATCTACAGCTAACTAAGCTAATTAAGGGAGTGTTTGATAACCCAACTTATTACTTAATTTAATATTTTCAGCACTTATTAGTTTTAAAATAATTTGATAACATAAGATGATCACAATTTAAAATTTTCAATTAAGTAAAAAACTACTTAAATGGTAAGTTAAAATATTTAACTTAAATTTTTTACTGAACACGCTCAGTTATTAAGTTTTTAAAATTTTTTATTTAAGTAACTTTTATACCCTCTGGACTTATTAGTTGTACCTTTCTAGTTAGTCCATAAGGATCGGATGCTCCTTGAGGTATTTAAGAATGGCAATGTTAGGGGGAAAGTAATTCATTGTTATCATATTTTTAAATATTCATTTAAAGTTTAATAATATTTATTTTTTAAAAAACTTATGAGAAATATTATCCTAATATGATTATTGCTTCTAATTTTTTTATTTATAATTTTATTTTTTTTAATTTCAAAACTGTGTTTAATGATTAAAACTTAAATATCAATATCACATAGTTAATTATATCAAATAAAGAAGTTTAATAATTTTCAGTAATAATAGTTATCAAATAGAATTATTATATTCAGCACTTAAAAATTTCAGTATTTATTGTATTCAGTGTTTAAAATTCAGCACTTAATTTTTTAATACTTAATTTTCAATTTTACCAAACACCATTTTAGTGTTTTAAAAAAGTTTATAAAGAGGTAGGTGAATGTGTCTGTTTATTACTTTGTAAGAGCGGCTCAATATTTAATCAGTCTCTATGTTTCATTCATTAGTCCTCAATTATTGGAGGATTATTTGATGTTGGACTTTATTAATTCAAGTTAATGAAAGTTTTATTTGCTTTAAAAAAAAAAAGAAGAGAAAAACATGTAGTTACAACAATGGAAAACCACATTTTTATTGTTTTTTTATTTTATCAATTTTTTTTCCCACTAATTTTATTTTATCAACTTGATTTTTAATATACAAGTTTTTTAATACAGAATAACCAAAATTAAAAAATACAGGAAAGAAGCCAAGCAATTGCTTTGTAGCCAAATTCTAGCCCAAATAGTTCAAATATGGGCGTGGTTTAAGAGTGCAGAACTGTAGATAAACAGTGTCCGAGGGCTTAAACCGTAATTTTATCAGACGTCGCTCACCAACAAAACCCTAAAATCCCCTCCTATCTCAAGCCACTCACTCTTCAAAACCCTAGCCGAAAGCTACTCTAATTTTCCTCTGCTCTCTGCATCGGTCACGAAAGATGCAGATCTTCGTGAAAACCCTAACGGGTAAGACCATAACACTCGAGGTCGAGTCCTCGGATACCATAGACAATGTGAAGGCTAAGATCCAAGACAAGGAGGGCATCCCACCGGACCAGCAGCGTCTCATTTTCGCTGGAAAACAGTTGGAAGATGGTAGGACCCTTGCCGACTACAATATTCAGAAGGAGTCGACTCTCCACCTGGTGCTGCGCTTGAGGGGTGGGGCTAAGAAGAGGAAGAAGAAGACTTACACCAAGCCCAAGAAGATCAAGCACAAGAAGAAGAAGGTAAAGCTCGCTGTTCTTCAGTTCTATAAGGTCGATGATAGCGGTAAAGTGCAGAGGCTGAGGAAGGAGTGTCCCAACGCCGAGTGTGGAGCTGGTACTTTTATGGCCAATCATTTTGATAGGCACTACTGTGGTAAGTGTGGCCTCACCTATGTTTACCAGAAAGCCGGCGGTGAATGATTTTAAGATAGATTAGTTTTCCGGAGGCAGAAACGTTTTTTTTTTTCAAGTGTCAGTATTATGTTCTTGTTGATCACAATTATGGCTTTTATTTGTTGTTATGGTTTATTTGACTAATTTGGATGATAATGTTTGCAGTTTAAGTTACATTTACATCTTTGTTTTTTGCTTGATATGCATCTATTTATTGAGTTAGATGATTGGACTGGGATTTCTCTTTTCATTACTGGTATGATTAGAAGCAAAACAGAGTGTATATTAGTTTAGCATTCGTTATGATGTCAAGTTGCTGAATCTAACTTGTTTTCATAACCTTCTCCGTAAAGGTATTGTTAGCTGCGGAAATGAGATGAATTATGTGGTAATTTAGAGCAGGATTGGCGCAGGGTTCTTGTTTTTAATTAGGAACACATTATTTTTTTGAGCTCTAAGATGTAAGTTGTTGGATTGGGCTGTGTAATTATGTGAGATGTTCTTATATTTGGGCTTTCCGTTGGCCCTATCACCTGCAATTGATCAATAGTGTCTGGAATGCAATGTCTATAGAAGCACAATCAACATGTAAAAGTATAACACGAAATTAAATATGCTTAGAAAAGATATATCTCATAAAGGTCCAAACAAATAATGATAGTTTGATCAAATATTTGAGCTGTACCAAAAAAACTGCATACACAATTGCTTAGTCAATCACCCAACCTAAATTAGGCATCAACCACTGGAATTAGGGAAAGAATATAAAAAATGATTGAGCAAGTCTCCAATTTCATCACTACTTCTCAATATCCTTATGATTCATTATTCGCATAAATTTCATTCCTCAAAATCCTATTGTCGTCTGTCTTTCAATCTTAATTTATAATCAATGTGATTGCTCAATCAATAGGAAAAATGTGATTTCTATATCTCTATGGTAAAATTACAAATTTGGTGTCTCAATTTGATATTTCAACTTGTAAAATTATCAATTGAGTGTCTCAACCTGTTATAAAATTACTAATTAAGAAGGTTACTAACCAATGACCTTTCTCCCTAACTGTCACTCTTTCTCAATGATCATCAAGCAAAGCAGTCCCAGCATAAACATTCAACAAAAGAATAATACAAATCGACAAAATATCAATACCTAATAGAAAAGCAAAACTTCCACCTTCAATTATAAGAAACTGTGCGCCGTGGACTCCACAACGAGTAGATGAAAACGAGAAGCTTAGAGGCAAGAGCAAAAGGACCAGAAATTCGTCGATGGTCACTCCCAAAGCTTGACGAAGATGAAAATAAAGACAAAAGAATAAATTGATAGTTGAAATGTTGAGAAGGTACTCTATGTTACGGAACCAAGTGCAAGGGACACTGGCATCGCTGTCGCTGGAAGGAGGAAGAGAAAAAGATTGGTTCATTGAAGGGATTGGGGAGATTGTGAGAGGTGGGCCCATAATTGAGGGAACTGATTTGATTTTTAGGGTTTATAAGAACAAACTTCTGGGAATTTTCTTAATTAGAAAGATTTACAATTACAATTGCAATAATAGAGATTAAAGAGTGAATGAAAAGAGATTTGAGATTTTTTGGCTTTAGGTTTTGTTGTTTAGAGAGAGAGAGAGAGAGAGAGAGAGAGAGAGAGGAGTTTTGGGGGCTGACGGGAAGAGAGAGAGTGGAAACTTAAAGAGTTGGGTCAACTCACAAAAAACATAAAAATATTTAGTCCTTACAAGATGACTTTGTAATTTTTTAACCGATTGAACTGATTTTTTTGTAAATTGAGGCAATCAATTATCAATTTTTATCAAGTTAAGACATCAAATTTGTAATTTTACTTATTTGTATTATGGTGGTGAATAAATTTATCCTATACATAATTGCGATTCTCCCATTTTCTAAATCATTATTCTCTTGAATCCAAAATTTGTTTTTGTTCTTCAATTATTTGATAGTACTGATAATCTAGAATTAGTTTAAAAATAGATTGAAATGTCAGTTTAATTCCATATTTTGAAAGGTCATATTAAATTGAAATTTATTATTTTTTCCAATTTTAACTTTCTTTTTTTTTTCTATTAAATATTTGTATTAATTATTTTTTTTCTCCACATCAAAATCAAAAAGAGACATTTTAATCTAATTATCTTAGAATTATTACAATTTAATAACTTTTTTAATTTGTGTACCAAAAATTTTAAACGACATATATTTTGAAACGAAAGAGGTATATGAATTAAGCACTCATGTGAGTCCTCCACCCTGGATGTAAACCATAACCACCAAAAAAAAAAAAAAAATCAATTGTACCTGATTGACTATGCAAGGAAGGGTAAAAAAAATGCAAAAAATAGCTGTACACAACAAAATAATGAAATAAAACACTGTATCTTAGGTATGGCATTTTCTCCAACTGTAAAATGTGGAACAAGGTATGCAAACCACTATTTCTGGAAGGGATAGATGAATATGCCCTCCTCAGTGTACAGAAGCATACAATCGAAAACCAAAATCACCATTAATACAATCTAATTTTCAGAACAAGAAATTAGAAGGATCTCACCATTAATACAATCCAATTTTCAGAACAAGAAATTAGTATGATCTCACAAAAGCACGAGGGAACCATCTGGGAAAAAGTGAATTTTTTGCTTTGACAATCAATGCATATATCCCATAACAGGGGATGTGAACCACAGCCAGTGCAAAATACCTGTAGGATAGCCAATTTAATAAAAATATTATGTTCAATGTGCTATGATTTTAAGTCAAATAAGATAGATAAAGATGGGATTACAGTATTACCATAAGGGAGCCCACGGTATATCAAGCTCCAGGAATGGATATGGCCACCTAGGATAAGCAATAAAAGCAAAATATAAAATAATGGAGAGCATGTCTAATAATGATTTTAATTTAGGAATGCAAAATGAAAAAGATATAGTTACCATGAAAAACCACAGGCATGAATCACCCATTGGAAAACAACATAGATACAACTCCATTGTACAAAATATGCAAGCCGGAACCAAGGGAATGGCTGGAAGCAGGACAACAGGAGAAGACAAGTTATCAGTATATATCACTAAACCTGATCAACTTCAGTGGATGAAATCTAGACTCATCCTTAATACGGTGATACTTACAAGACTATTCAAAGCAGTATCCAATATAAGACAAGCTGCATTTAGAGTGTGCATGCAACCCATCAGCTGTCAATAACACAATGAAAAGAAAATCAGAGATAGTTCCATCCATGGTTTTAAATTTCAGCCATTACAACATATGGTAACAGTGAGTTACTGCAACCGTGACAGATTGACATGGCCGATACTGTAATTTTGTTAATCAAATTCAAGTATAAGCATTGAACCTGAGTGCTATAAAAATTTAGGGAGTTGCATTCTCACCACATTCAGTCCAAGATGTGCATTTGATCCAAATGGGACTATAATACACCAAAAGACAATATCTGTTAAGATGACAGCACCTGCACAAGTCTGTTAAAAGATAAAACATGATCTCATTAGTTTAGCATCAACCATAGTTGAGAAAAGGGTGTCAGCATAAGATACACAAAAATTATTGATAAGTGGATGGACTAACCTGATAAATAGTTTGCATAAGATATCCCCAAAATCCAGCTCTTAGCCTAATTGCCTCTTCAGCATAGTGACTCTGCAACTTGATAGTCCCCTTACTTTCTATTTCCCTGTAAGTTACAGAGTTTGTAGTTCCACTATCTTCTGAATCCCTTCTTAAGAACACACCAGCTTCCCAATTTTCAGAAGGAATTTGCCTTGATGAAATCCAACATCCATATCCAGATGTCACAGTGGCAAGCTAAAAAATCGTAATATGTAATTGTAAATCACCAAAACAACAGGGAAAGGAAATGGAAAAGTATGGCTTTTTTAAGTGCTTTTACATACCGCAAAATATACCATAACTAATGCAAATGTCCACCTGCAAATCCATTATTAACCAAAGCAGAAAAATTAGAAAAAACCCATTTTCAACTGGAAAATGGAAATCACACATTACACATAAATCTCCCTTATCAGCAACAAAAAGTATAAAGATTACTTGCAATTAGAAGAAAACTTGAAGTACAAAATTTTAATGGTCTTACTGGGTGTAGAAATAGAAGGCAAAAGTTCCGTCAATGTCTACAATCTCATAAAGCATAGGAGCCAAGCAAATAAAAGCAGAAATTCTATAGAAGAGAAGCCAAAATGGATTAAGGAATCTCCAGCAGGGCTTCCACAAATCATTTAAAAACAATGGCTCTGCTTTTACGTTCTGGGTTTTGTAAAACGCAACCAAAGCTGAGCCAATGATGATTAAACCACACACCGGAACTTGCCATCGGACCCAGTATCCTAAACCCTCATCTTGTTCCAAATTAGACATAATATAGAGCTAAAGATACTGTATAATACTCTGTTTTCCTTCATCGGATAGGAGGAAGGCAAACCATCTGTAATCTGTTGGAGTTGCGCTGGTTGACTTCCAACTTTCAAGTAATGGGCCTTCTTTAGTTCATATTTTTTAAAGGGAGAAATGGCTCAATTTGCTTGTTATGGGCTCAAATTTTCTACCTAATTTAAAAAAAAAAAAATCCATTCCACTTTTTCTTTTTTCTTTTTTTTTTTCATTTACATAAAGTAAAATTATTTTTTTTAGAAAAAAAAAAAATCGATGCCAGATCATTGCTTGTAAATATGAATATATTATGTATTTTATGAGAATGTTGTAAATAAGTATATATATATATATATATATATATTGTCAAAGTATGCTTAGGATTGGTATTTTTCTATATATGCATTGACGTTAATTTTTTTTAATTGTAATATATAGTAAATAAAATAAGTATGAACTAGACTCCATTAGTCATCAATTATATAGTTGAGGGACTATTGGTTTCGCACCAGAAAGTCAAAACTAATTCTCAACCATTACACTTTCCTTGCCAGTTGCCAAGCGAATGACGATTGAATAATAGAGTTCAGAAGATATGTTTTAGTGAAGTAAACCAATGATAATTATGAGCACTAAAAATTAAGGCTCTACATTAGGAATTTTCTGTGTGTTTAGTTCGATGGTTACATTTGGCCGATGACTAGTATAGGACTCAATGCTAATAATTAGAAATTTCAACTTTTATTATTTCGATTATAATTTAAAAGTATTTACTTGTTAAATTTTAAGCTCATTTTATAAGGATTAGTCAAAGTTACAAACATACAAAACTAAACAAAATTAATAGCACTAAAATTATTATTATTATTATTATTTTTTAAATTCAATAACTTGTAATAAGCAATGCTTGATCAATTAGATCTGCTATTTGATACTAAATTGAAAATATAAAGTTCTGGGAAAAAAAAATTGAAAATATGAATGTAAAAAAAAAAAAATGGGGGGAAAACTTACTCAGTGTAATACATGAAAATGGCGGCACCCCAATCTTGGAGATCCCACAATAGAAACCCACCCATGACAAGAAAAGAGGTGAAACGAGTAGCCAAGAGGAATCCAGGGTGAATTCCTATCCAGCAACTGGTCCACAACTGTGAAGAACCAACATGATTTCTAGGCATAGCATCAACGAACCCATCAGTAGTTTCTGGGCGAGGCACAAGGAGACTCTCATAGATAGTATTAGAGTCGTATTTTGAGGCAATTTCCTTTCTCCATAATACCCATAAAGACCCAAGAAAGGCCGCAGCTACAATTCCAAAACAAACGAAATCGTACCAGTACAGGGTCAGTGCCATACTGAAAAGATTGAATTGGTTGAAGTGAAAAATTTTAAAAATATTGAGGGCCTGGAATGCCCACCATGGATGAATGATGATGGGGTTGTTCAAGAATTTGTTTGGTTGAAGGAGATTTAGGTAGTGGGTTTAACATGGAACGACTGGTAGTTTTGACTGTTTGGTTTAGTACTTTTGTAATAACAATGCAGGTTCAACCAAAGAAATACTTGGTTGATGACTAAGAGCATCCCAATCGTGCGACATTTTTTAAATAGTATATTTTGTTTAATAAAGAACATTTTAGTTGATAAATAGTAGTAAATTTCACTTAAATTTAATAAACTCTTTATATTTTACTATTTATTTTATTTTATCTCATAAGTATTAATGATTTTAATATTTTAATATTTTTCTTTTTTAAGTTTCTTTAATACTTCTTCCGTCCTAAAAAGATTGTCCATTATTTTTTTAGAATATCTCAAAATGTTTGCCCATTCTAAAAATAAATACAGATATTTGTCCATTTTATCTTTATTAATTAAAAGGTATAGTATTTATATATTCTCAAAATTAATAAAAAATGAAATAATAAATGAGTATGAGTGGAAAGATATAATAAAGTTTATGAGTTGGTAAGCAATTAATGATATTTTTTTAAATTGTGTGAGAAAATAAAGTGGACAATTTTTTTGGGACGGAGAGAGTAGAAAAAATAGCACTAAAACTATATGTAATAAAGTGCATAGAAATTTGTATTGCATTAATTAAAATTAGAATACAAAGTGATTTTTAGCTCTCTAAATGTAGTTTTATTTTTAAATGATAAAGAATTCATTAAAACTTTATTTTTTGAGATGATTTTTTATAATAAAGAGTTTGACACATATAAAGAGTCATTTAGGAATACTCTAAGTAGAAAGGATAACTCTAATTATGACTGTTGGTTATCTTAATTTATTAATTTGTTACACAATATTTTTTTAAATTAAATTTGCCAAAACAACATTACAAAATTAAAATGTAAATGTTAGGGCCCGGTCTCGCCCCTTGTTGAAAGATGGTTTCAATAGCATTGGCATGTATTTATTTAGATGAGCAGTAAGCAGCAGAAATCCCCATCCTTTTGAAAGCTGTAAGTAGGCCGACGACGAAGAAGACCGGTTTGCTTTCAAGGCAAGGGGAGGTTTCCTTATTCCTCCTCGCAGTTTCTTTTTTTTAAAAAAAAAATTATTAATGTACATTTCATCAGTCAAATGATTTTGGATTTGGTACTTATTTTTCTTCCTTAACAATTAAGGAAAGAATTTTGAATTTTTAAACTCTCTTTGAATATATATATATATATATATATATATATATATATATATATATATATATATATATATATATATATATATATATATATATATATA
>CATKHJ010019257.1:0-11710 GCA_949750685.1 Vernicia montana | reverse complement strand
CTTTGATCGCCATTGATACAATTAAGTAATAAAGACCATGAAGTCAATGTGAAAATCAAGATGAAATGATAAAGCAATAAAAATGGGAAGAGCTATAGAACATATAAAGGCAATGAAAAGAGCATGAGAAACCAAGAAATTCTAGTGAGCAAGGATGATCTCCATGGAAGCAAAACTATTGACTGAAGTTTGAAGAATAAATTATACTATTTGGGAGAGTTTATAAATGCAATCCATACATAGATGGATAGCTACATCAGTCTAGTTTTGGGAACAAATATTGCTATAATTTTTGGAGCTTGTAAAATGGAGTTTTGAATTTTTTATTGAATTATGTTCAAGCTGTCAGAGTGGGTCACAACAGATGATGTCAATTAGAATTAGTGGAGTTAATTCTATAAAGGGATTTTGAACATGAATTGCTCCATATTTATATCTATATAAGTCTAGTTTCATATGAAAAAAGCCTTGCATCAATCCAAGGTATGTAGAAGAAGAATTGGATGAAATACTAAAGTATATTCAAACTATCACAACAAGATGAGCAATAAACTGTTTTGATTTTTTGAGTATGAAGATGAATTATTTTGGAGTTTCTCAAATCTAAAAAGTTGTAGTATATTTCTCAATGTTTCTAACAAAAAAAAAACGGTTCATCATTTGTAGTTTTATAGCTCAAGAGTTCAAATTTTGAAGTGAATGAACGTTCAAGAATTTGAGAAAAGGTTACTGTTCACACAGAAACATTTTGAACGAGCCTTCACATTTTTGAACTAGCATTCACATCTTGAACCAATGTTTTGAACTAGTGTTCACATTTTGAACTAGTGCTTTGAACTTGCGTTCAAGCAGTGCAAGATTCAAAAAAATATAGCCGTTGGAACTTGTCTGGTACCCTTTTTTTGAGCACTAAAAATGGTTTTTTGAGCATGAAATGAAAATATATATATATCTAAAGCCTCAAGGTGAATTAAGAGAACTTTCACACATCAAAAACATATATTATAAGCAAATCAAAACTCTTAAACTCTAAATTCTTTGTGCATTGAGCTAGAACACAAAAGCTTCATTTATCATCTTTGTGTGTTCAAATTTGTTCTAAGATAGATTACATTCTTCTATCTTTTGTACTAGCTATTTGTCAAAATCTTGAGTGACTCTAAACCTCAAATCATTCTTTATTGTAAAGGTTGTGTGTGAGCCACAAAACACTTGAAAAGATTTAAGTGTATACCTTGAAAACACTTGGATTTAAGTGTTAGACATTAAAACACTTGTAAGAAGTTTGAGTGTGAGCTTGGAAACACTTGGGTTTGATCTTTCACCATTAAAAGGATCGTTGATAGTGAAAATCTCAAGTGAAGCTTGAGGAGTGGATGTAGGCAAGGAGTTGGCCGAACTACTATAAATCTTGTGTTTGAATCTCTCTTCCATACACTCTTATATTTGTTAATTATTTGCTTATTTGTTTAAATGGTTTAGATATTCATATAAACTTAAAATTGCTTATTTGTTTTGATTAATTGCTTCTGCTAATACTATTTTAATATTCAAGTTTTTCAAAGTAAAAGTTTTTAAATTAAAATTGATTTTTGTAAATCTTATTCACCCCCTCCCCCCCTCTCTCTAGGATTTTCCATACTTGGGCCAACATGTACAATAAACAGTACTACATTAAATGCTACATGAATCATAACACGATATATAAAAAAGGGAACCCAATACATTAGAGCCTATCCCATGGCAATTGGATGCAACGGGAATCATTAGCTCATTGATTTCCAACCCTCAATGGCTTAAAATGTTGGTTTTTACCTTTCTTCTTCAAGAATTAGGTCACAAGCTTTGATTCTAAGTGTTTGTGGTTTTCCCTCACTTTCCTCCTTCTTCCTCTCTTTCTTTTTTTGTTTTTTATTTTTTCTCTCAAATAACACATAAGCTCTCTAGTTTTTCTCTGCAAATTCAACCTCCAGAACCCCCAGAAGTCCCCCCATAAATCAGAATAAGGATCCTTAAATGGCTAGAGTTAGGGTTTTTAAGAAAGGAAGGAGAATCATTTCCTTTTCTAAAAGATCTCCCCAATTTAGGAAATTATGTCTTATTTATTGTTTAGGAAAGATATTCTGGAATGTATGCTCTTCAAAAATTATGTCTTATTTACTGTTTAGGAAATATATTCTGGAATATCTTCTCACCAAATATGATTTAGTACGAATTAGGAAGGAAATCAAGTCAAAAATCAAAAATGGAAAAAGTTGATATGCATCTGGTGTGCGCCCCATGCATAAGGCGTATGACCTGGTTGTTCACCCCATGCGTAGGATTTCTAAAGGATAGGCAAAATAGGGCACTAGGCATGCGCCCCATCCATAGGGTGTAAGCCTAGGCCTACTCCCCTTTCCTGGCAACCGAAACTTTGAATTTTTCCCCTTTCCGAGCTTTCTACTTTTCGATGTAGTTTTTACCCTCCAAAATCTTAGAACCAACACTTGTGAACTCGTTTTTTGATAGAATAGGCTTTTGCCTTCCTCATTGGGCTACAGGGGTCAAAAATTAAGCGTTCACACTTGGATATGGGCTAAGCTTCCTAATGACTTCCTTCTTAAAGTATTTGCTACCACATTAGCTTTCCCTAAATGATATAAAATATCACAATCATATTATTTGAGCAATTCCATCCATCTACTTTGCCTAAGGTTCAGATCCTTTTGTTGGAAAATGTATTTCAAACTCTTATAATCAGTATAAATTTCACACTTCTATCCATACAAATAATGTCTCTAAATCTTTAACGCAAACACTATTGCAGCCATTTCTAAATCATGGGTTGGGTAATTTAGTTCATGCTTATTTAATTATCTAGAAGCATAAGCTATTACCTTGCAATTTTGTATTAGAACACATTCAAGTCCCGCTCGTGAGGCATCACAATAGACTGCAAACCCTCCTTCGTTATACGACAATGCCAAAATGGGTGTAGTGATAAGACAGGTCTTGAGCTTTTGGAAGGTCTCTTCACATTCATCTGACCATTAATACTTCACTTGCTTCTAAGTGAGCTTGGTCAAAGGAACTGCTATCTTGGAGAAATCTTTAACAAATCTTCTATAGTAGCCTACCAAAACCAAGAAACTTATAATTTCTATCACATTAGTACGGCGAGGCCAATCTAGAATGATTTCCATTTTCTTCGAGTCCACTTTAAGCCCTTCTTTGCTAACCACATGCCCTAAGAAACTTACATTGTCGAGTCAAAATTCACACTTGGAAAGCTTGGCATACAATTGTTGTTCTCTCAAGGTCGGCAATACCAAGCGAAAGTGCTCTTCGTGCTCTTCCCTACTCGTCGAATACACCAAAATATCATTAATGAACACAATAAAAAAAATTATCTAAGAATGGTTTGAATATTCTGTTCATTAAATTCATAAAAGTAGCTGGTGCATTCGTTAAACTAAAAGGCAATATTAAGAACTCATAATGCCCATATCTTATTCGAAATGTTATCTTGGATACATTCTCCTTCCTAATCCTCAGCTAATGATAGCCCGATCTCAAATCTATGTTTGAGAAATGGCTCGCTCCTTATAGTTTATCAAACAGTTCATCAATCCAAGGAAGGGAATACTTATTCCAAATGGTTATTTTGTTGATTTGCCTGTAGTCAATGCACAATCGAAAAGAATGATCCTTATTCTTTACGAACAATACTGGTGCACCCCATGGTGAACTACTAAGCCAAATAAATCCCTTATCAAGCAAATCTTGCAATTGCATCTTCAATTCTTTCAACTCGGCCGATGCCATTCGATAAGGAGGTATGGAGATCATATTTGTCCCTAATAACACTTCAATATTAAATTCAATCTTTATTTCTGGTGGCAAACCAGGTAACTCTTCAAGAAAAACATCAGAAAACTTCCTAACAATTGGAATCTACTCTAATCCTTTAACTTCAAGCTCGATATCCGTGACATAGGCCAAATACCATTGGCATCGCTTTCGTAACAATCTATTTGCTCCAATGGCAGAAATAAAATTATAGGGTACTTCACTCCTTTCCCCTTGATACTCAAATTCATCTCTCGAAGGTGATTTAAACATTATCTTCTTCCTATTGTAATCTATGGTAGCATAATACTTAGACAACCAGTTCATACCTAAGATAACATCAAACTCAAGCACTGACAATTCAATCAGGTCTACCTCAAGCTCTTTATCATCTATTTCCACAATGCACAAAGAAAAAATATTCTGAGCTTCTATCTCTTCCTCTAAAGAAGTAGATACAATCTATGGATTCTCTAACAATTTGCATTTCATAGATAATTTCTTAACAAAATAAGAGGATACAAAAGAATGAGTAGTTTAAACAACACTCTAACACTTACAACTTGGATAGAGAGAATACTTATAATAACTAAATTAGAGGCATGTGTCTCCTGTTGAGTCAAAGCAAACACTCTTTCTCTGCATCTTCCCATAGGAGCTTACCCTGAAACTTGACCTAATCTTCGGCCAGCTTCAATATCTTTTACAATACTTTCTCTTCCAACTTTCATTCCACTATTCCCAACCCTCTCCATCTGAACTGTAGATTGAGAAGCTTGGGGTCTACCAATTGATGTTTCTTGTGGGCAATCTTTTATAAAATGTCCTGGTTGTCCATAACCAAAACAAGTACCAGTCTCTAAATAACACTAACCTTTATGCTTCTTCCCACAAGTAGAGTATTGAAGAATTAAAGTCTTCAGAGGTGCTAAACTAGTTGTGCCGAAGCTCATCTACAAAGTGGATCGATAAGGATTTGGCCTCGGCTAGGACCTCCCTATTTGTCTTCAAAAATTGACATGTGTAGTTGAATGAAAAGCAATGTCCATACTCTTCACCCTAATATCATCTCTACTCAACTTGAATGAACTTCTAATCTTCATCTTCTTTGTTTGCTCTCTAGATGCCTTCACTTCCATATCTCTATTCTCAATTCCCCTCGCCTTATCCACAATTTTGAAGTAGGATTCAAACTCATGGGCAGCTAGTACCCTGAACAAAGGTGTAATCAATCCTCTTCAAAAGCGCTGGATCCTAGCAGCTTCATTAGGCATAAGGGTTGGAGTAAACTTGCTCAATTGACTAAATCTCTTCGCATTCTCAGATACAGACATATCTAGAATCTATACCAGCCTCTCAAACTCCATGGCCATAGCTTCCCTTACACTCTTTGGAAGGAACTCATTAATTACCATCTCTCTGAATTTCTCCCAAGTGACCTCGCCAACACCTTGAAGCAACCCAGCCACACTTCTTTTAAACCAGTCCTTCGTATCACCCTTCATAAGGTGGCCAGCAAATTCCACTGCTCTCATATCTAAGACCCTTAAAATCTGAACTTTATCCTCCACTTCCTCAAGAAAATATATAAGGTCCACATCACCCTTATACGCTAGAGGTTTAAGCTTCAAAAATTTCTCATAGGAATTTTTCTTTATCTGTGGCATAACTCATGGCTAAGGTGGAGCCACTGGAGGAGGAGGAGCTAGAGAAAAAGGGGCTGCAGAAGCAGGAGGAACAAGGAGTTTCCCTTGCTAGTTCACAAACTCAACCAAAATATCAAAATTCCTTTGGAGTTTATCCAATCATTGAGCCATAGCGGCTACATCAACAGAAGGTGTAAAGGGAGAACCACATTATTTCGCACTCAACCAACTAAACCCTCATCAGGTAGAACAACTCTTATAGGACGGCCTTGTCCTCATCCAAATTGAGGAGGCATCTCTTACAGATAAGATGGAATAAAATAGACTTACACTCATAACATACCAATATATGATGATCTATACTAAAAGAATATATAACAATGATGAGAAAGGATCCTATGCTCCGTAGTTCTTCCTAGTCATACATATTCTTTTAGGTTATAAAACCTATAATATCTTATATACTTTTAAACCAAACTCTGATACCACCTCTGTCACACTCCAACTTTGATGATGCGATGCTCTTAGAGCATGGGTAAGTTTAAGATCACCTAACACCGGTAAAACCCAATACTATCATTAGAAATCCTGGATCAAAATATAACAATCTCTAGTATTATTCATATGATAATCAAAATTATCCATTCATTACAATTCCATTGATCTCATACAATATATATCTATATAAGTCTTTTTTTACCACGAAGCATCTATGAACATAACATAAAAATCATAACTTTTACAATACAAAGGCTTTAAAAACTATACATTAATGCAGCTTTTTGATGAAGAAGAATAATCAAGAAGTTATGTCTTCTCTACCTCTACCATTTTCTAATCTAACACCTAAAAAATAGATGAAGAGGAGTGGGCCTTCAACTCAGTGAATCATAAACCATATCACTATATGGGATTCTTGAAAGAACAATAAATCTATATATATATATATACACACACAATAAGGATCAATGAACAATTACATATGTGCCTGGAATAAGTGTCACCAATCAACACATTATGACAAAAATAATATAATAACAAAGGTAGGGTACTCATAGGCGGGATGATACAACCATCCCATAAGCCTATGTAACAATGGTAGAGTATTCATAGGCGGGACTACACCACCATCCCCATAGGCTCCTATAACAATGAACATATGCTTTCCCGGAGCATATGTTTAGGGTACATAGCTCTCCCTAGGTAGAACACTAATAAATCAGACTCAATCAGTTGAGTCATCGATGAACACGGTCTAATAGATTTTTTTCCTATTAGCAAAGATGTTCTGTCATACACGTGGTTTATGGCTCATTCACGGTTCGGTAAAAATCATAATAATAAGTTGGCTCAATGGCCTTTCAATAACAATTAAAACAATTTAGTATCATTAGGTTCAATATAAAAGCTTACTAGCTTTAAAAAAATTTGAATTTTTATAATATTTATTGTTTCAATGAACAGAGGTAATAACAATAACAATATTTATGGTGCAATTTAGAGCAATAAAGAGATTTAAGCAAAAATAATTCATGGTAGGTTATCATGCACTAACATAATTTATCACTCACCTAATTATGCTATAATCCTTTCAATAAAGTTCAATTACCTTGTTATGCATGAGCTCAACTAGCCCACTAATTAACTCTTGCTCTAGCTAAAACTCTTCTAAAGAAAGGAAAGAAGAAAGTCATCGCTTGAATCATCGGTTACTCTTGAGATATTATGGTTTCTTTGAAGAAATGAAAAAAATTTAATTTGTACTGAGAGATCTTAAAAGAAAGTGAAGAACACAGGTTTGAGAAACAAATACAAATATTTTTTATGCTTTAGAATGGTCTAGATATCTTTAAATAGAGATGAAATGAATATAAAAATTATTCTTAGGCCGACTTACTATTCATTGATAGTTGGCAACCTTAGCCATGCAAAAACATACAATTCTAATGCAACATATAGACAAAAACTTAAATTCATCTATTCGTCGTCTAACATTATTCAACATCGAGTCTATCAGTTCGCTTCGCATATCTATACATGCATCCATAGCCTTGATATTGAGCTCATTAGCTTGCTCCTCTAATGTCGAATTCATCTTCATCCTCATCTTAGATACTGAGCTTTTCAGCTCGACTCTCCTGTATTGAGCTCTTCAACTCACTTCGCTAAAATTGAGCTCGTGTCTGTCTTCGACAACTCACCTATCTCGTTAACTCGCATATTTAAGGGTGGGCATAAATCGATCCAAACCAAATTTTTGAACTGGAACGAACCAAAATTGTAGTTTGGATCGGTTATTTCAGTAAATTAAGGTGGTTCGGTGCTGGAGAGTTGTTTAATTCAGATTTTGACTTTCGGTGCGGTTCAGGTGATTTTGAAATCGAAACGACCGAAAAATAAAATTAATAAAACGACGTCGTTTTGAATGCTTATAATACTATGTTGTTTTTCCCTGCTATATAAACTTGTTATTAACCCTTACCCCTAAACCTACCTCATTTGTTCAGACGCCTCCCTTTTATCTTCACTCATTTTCTCTCAACTCCCCTTCTCTCAACAAAATCCTAATCCTAAATCTCAGACCCTCAAAGGCTCAAATGGCACCACCTTCCTTCATCTTGTATAGTATTAGCACCATTTACCTTTGTTTACCTAAGTTCTAACTCATTATTGCCTCTCTGTAAACTGTAATCTCTACCTTTATTTTACAAAAATTGTGGTTTGTGGTTTAATGGTGGAAGCTTAACATTTAGTCCTCTAAAACTTTAATTTCCTTCAACAAATCGATTTGCACTTCTCCGTCTATTAAAGGTAAGAACCCTAACATTTGGCCCTATGAAACTTTGATTTCCTTCATTTATAATTTTCTTTGTGTATTTTTAACTTATGTATTTTCTTCATGTATTTTTAATTGTTTGTTTATAATTTTCATTTAGAAAAAATAATTGGTTGATGTATAATTGCATTTCTGTGTATTTTTAACTTGTGATTTAAACTTGTGTATTCTTTGCATGTCTAATTGGTTGATGTATAACTGCATGTCAAGATTTGTTGATGAATAATTAGAAAATGGAGATTTTTTAAAATTTGGTGGATTAATGGATTTAGAGGCTGCTAAAAGAAAGGTAATAATATTATTTTTATTTCAAATTTTTTATTGAAATTGTAAACTGATAAATTTCAAATTTAGGGGATTTAAATTGATTATGATCTTGTGTTTTTGTAGTTATGAACTAATGGTGAACTGGTGGTAATGGATTTGTGATTAAAAGCAAAATCTTCCTTATTTTTTGTTGGGTCTGGTATTTGCAAGTTCCTGTTAATTTGAAAGAGACAAGCAGTTGCTTATAACAGGTAATGTCTCAATAACTTTTTTTTTATGTGTTTTGATAATTTGATTTTGCAAATTAATATGGTGTTGATTTGATTTATTTTAATATTCACTGAATTAATTTTCTAATATTTTTACGAGAGAAATTAGTTTGTTTTTGAATTGTGATTTTAATATTCACTGTCACTAAGTTAATTTTTTGATTTTTATACTTATAAAGTAAGTCAAATTTGTTAACTGATGTATTTTTTTTTTTTTTTGGTACTGCAGTTTTATGTATATGTCTAATCAAGGTGCAACTGGGACTAGCATTATCAGTGGCAGCAATGTAAATGTAGCCAGTCCCATTGCTCAAAACTCCAATGCTCAGGCAGAGGGCAATAATGTGGAAGCTATTGCACAAGCAACTACTAATAAACCATAACTTGCAAAGAAAAGCAAATAAATGAAATCCAGATCTCTTGTTTGGGATCATTTTTGTAAGAATTTAAATACATAAGGTAAGGTGGTAAGTGTCAAATGCTTATACTATGCTAAAGAATTTGCATGTGACCCTAAGACAAATGGCACTTCAAGTTTTAGGAATTACATGCTTAAGTGCTTGAAAACCCCATATAGTAAAGATGTTAGGCAATCCCACCTTGCAACTTATTTCTGAATCTGTGAAAGTGATTGAGGATAATGAAAGTTTGGGATCACTAGGCACTTGGAAATTTGACCAAGATGCCATTAGGGAGGCACTTGCATTCATAATCATAGTGGATGAGCTTCCCTTTAAATTTATAGAAGGGGAGGGTTTTAAAAGACTAATGATGACAGCATGTCCTAGATTTAAAATACCTTCTAGAAGAATAGTTACTAGGGACTGTTTTAATTTTTACATGAATGAAAAGGCTAAGTTGAAATCTTTTCTTAAGATTCATAGTCAAAGAGTCAGTCTTACAACTGACATTTGGACAAGCATCCAAAGAATTAATTATATGTGTGTAATTGCCCATTTTATTAATGATGACTAGAAGTTGTATACAAAAATTGTTTCATTCATTCATGTGTCGAGTCATCATGTGAATATATTAGTAAGACATTAAAATTTGCTTGCTAGATTGGGGCCTTAATAATATATTCACTATAACAGTTGACAATGCATCTTGCAATGATACTATTGCTTTTTTGAAGAAAAGAATGTTAAATTGGGGTACTTCTGTGTCCCAATGTAAGTTTTTTCACATGAGATGCATTGCCCATATTTTGAATTTAGTTGTTATAGATGGGTTAAAAGAGGTTAACCCATCTATAAATAGAGTAAGAAACTCTGTTAGGCATATTAGAAACTCTCCAGCTAGGTTGACGAAGTTTAAGAAAATTTGTGAATTGCTTGATATTGCTTGCAAATTCTCATTGTGTCTTGATGTACCAACCAGGTGGAATTCCACCTATTTGATGCTTAAAACAGCATGTGAGTTTGAGAAGGCATTTGAAAGGTTTGAGGAACAAGAGTCTAGTTCCCAAACCCAATTTGATTCATCTTTTCAATCAAAGAAATCAATGTCTATTTTAAAGTCTAAGTTTAGGCAACACAAAATGGAAATGGGTATTGGTGGGAGCAAGTAAAATGAACTTGATATTTATCTTAGTGAGCCAATCTTAGAGGATGAGGCGAATCTAAATTTGTTAAAATGGTGGAAGCTGAATTCAAAGAGATTCCTTGTCCTCTCTAGATTGGTCAATGATGTTTGAGCTATTCCTATTTTCATAGTGGCTTCAGAAAGTGCTTTTAGCACTAGTAGTCAAGTACTTGATTATTTTAAGAGTTTATTAACTCCAAGAATTGTGGAAGCTCTGATTTATGCCCATGATTGGATTAGGCCATCCAATAAGCCAATCATAATTGAATAGTCTCTTGAAGAACTTGAAAATTGGAAAAAATGTGCTAATTTATTCACTGTTGTATTAGTTCTAACCTATTTTTTTTTTTTTTTTGTTTTTTAATTTTAGTGTTAACTAAATATTTGCATATTTCTTGTTTATTATACAGAATTGCCAAATGTGGGCCTTAAACATTTTGTTTCTGGATCCAACTAACTAAATTTTTGGTTCTTAGTTGATGATGTTCTTTTTGTTTATACAGCAGCTTCTGTTCTTTTTGTTTCTCAAAAGTTTTTCACTGTTTGTCTCTTTTGTTATTTATTTTTATTTGCTGGATTATTCAGTTATTTGACTGATAATGTTTCCTTCTCTGTGCAGATTTGGTTTTTGGCATTTGTCCCCTAACTTGTTTTTCATCTAACAATTTAATTCATGAATAATGTTGGCTTGGCAGTTGCTGCTTTTCTTTTTTATTATGCAACTTCTGCTCTGTCCAAATTTATATCTGCTTCATTTGTAAAGTTCTCTTATTCCTTTTGCTTTTTCTATCGATGACTTACTTTCTGTATTTTAATATTTTTGCTTTGTTTTTTGTTTTTTGTTTTTTGTTTTTTGTTTTTTGTTTTTTGTTTTTTGTTTTTTGTTTTTATTTGCAATACTGCAATTATGTGATTGATACTAGTCATTTATAATGCAATGTCTTGTTTAGCATGGCACTAACTTTTGCAGCCATTATGGACTGGTAAGTATTGACTCAATTGAATTAATCCATTTGGATTTTGTGGTCTAGTCATATAATGGCAGTGGTACTACTACTATGGCAGTGGTAGTCTTGCATTCACAGCTATGCAAAATCTTTTCATCTTTTGGCTAAGTCTTGCTATGTTCTTTACATTCTTTCTTTCTTCTTCTTTTTTTTTTTGGTTTTTGACTTTCTATTAATATATCTCTTTCATTTTTTTTTTGTATTTATGTTATTTCTCTTTCTTTTTTTATTTCTTTTCTTTACTTTTATTTGCTATGATTTTTTTTTTTG
>CATKHJ010019238.1:0-11200 GCA_949750685.1 Vernicia montana | reverse complement strand
TATGTGAATATCTAAACCATTCAAACAAACAAGTAAATAATCAACAAATATAAGAGTGTAGGGAAGAGAGATTCAAACACAAGATTTATAGTAGTTCGGCCAACTCTTTGCCTACATCCACTCTTCAAGCTTCACTTGAGATTTTTACTATCAATGATCCTTTTACGAGTGCAAGATCAAATCCAAGTATTTTCAAGCTCACACTCAAATTTCTTACAAGTGTTTCAATGGCTAACACTTAAACCCAAGTGTTTTCAAGGTACACACTTAAACCTTTCCAAATGTTTTATGACTCACACACAACCTTTACAATAGAGAATGATTTGAGGTTTAAAGTCACTCAAAACTTTGACAAATAGCTAGTACAAAAGATAGAAGAATGTAATCTAGCTTAGAATAAATTTGAATACACAAAGATGAGAAATGAAGCTTTTGTATTCTAGCACAATGAACAAAGAATTTAGAGTTTGAGAGCTTTGATTTGCTTATAATATATGTTCTTGATGTGTCAAACTTCTCTTGACTTCACCTTGAGTCTTTATATATATATAGGTCTTCATTTCATGCTCAAACAGCCATTTTAGTGCTTTAAAAATGGTACTAGACAAGTTCCAACGGTTATATAACTGCTATATTCTAACGGCTATAGAACAACTATATTCAAACATTCAAAATCTTGAGTTATACAACTCCAAATGATGATATGTTTTTTTTCTTGGAAACTTGGAGAAGTTTAATAAACTTTGTAGTTTTGACAAACTTTAAAATAATCCATATTAATGCTCTAAAAAATTAGAATATTTTATTGCTCATCTAGTCATGACAGTTTGAACATGCTTCAGTATTTCACCCAATGCTTCTTCTATACACATCGAATTGATGCAAGAATTTTTGCATATAAAACTAGACTTCTAGAGCTACAAATATGGGTAAGGGCATGTTCAAAATCCCTTTGTAGAATTAACGCCACTAATTCTAATTGACATTATGTGTTGTTATCCAGTCTGATAGCTTGAACATAATTCAATTAAAAATTCATAACTCCATTTTCTAAGCTCCAAAAATTATACCAATTTTTATTCCTAAAACTAGACTGATGTGGATATCCATCCAAATAGATTTGTATTCATAAACTATCCCAATTAGTACAGTTTATTCTTCAAACTTCAGTCAACAGTTTTGCTTCCATGGAGATCATCATTCTTCACATGAGTTTCTTAGTTTCACATGGTCTTTTCATTTTCCTCATATGTTCTATAGCTCTTCCCATCTTTATTGATTTATGATTTCATCTTGATCTTCACATTTAATTTCTTTACTTCATTACATCAATGGCAATCAAAGATTACCTACTAACAACAATAACACTAAACAAACTTGTTAGTAGTAATAATATTTTGCATCATCAAAATCACATATGAAACCTTGGGTTCAACAATTGCATTTTGCCTTCATTTGATGAAACACATATTAGGAATCACTTATGAAATATCACAAGCATTGCAAAGAAAAGTGTTGACTTTGGCTCATTATTTCATCCCACATTTGTGGACTTTGTATCCCACATTTGTGGACTTTGTGGCTAATTTGTGTTTTACACAAATCCCACATCGTTTGTGTGTGGGTTTGGAGGAGATTTCTAAGGCTATAAAAGGAAACCTCCTCCTTTGATTTAATCATCCCAAACAATTAACTCCCTCCTATTTCTAAGGTTTAATTGTATTCTCTCTTCTTCTATCTTTGTAATATTTCTTTGTTATATTGAAATATTAATTTGGTAGTATCCGAGGACGTAGGCAAAATTGGCCGAACCTCATTAAAATTTTAGTGTTCTTTTTATTGTCTGTTTAATAGTTATTATTGGGTATAGTTGTAGTGAATTATTGTGCTATTAAATTACTTGTCTTGGTAAAATTATGGCTAAGGAAAGACTTGGTACTTAAGGGTGTCCTTGTGACCCACCTCTCTTTCCTAGGAATTTATCTTGTGGTGATTTGTTAGTACAATTGTTCTCACTTTATTTACCTGTGCAATAGTTTCAAGGTGAATTTGTTATTATTGGTGGAAGTAAAAACCGAATTCCACAACACCCATTTCACAATGTGCCCTCATCCACATACCATCTCCATTCCCATTAGGCAAAGTTCAATCCATTAGGAGCCGCAGACCGAACCAGGTCGAACCACCCATAAAAAAGGCTGATTGCTATTGGCTAGCCCCCAAGAAATCTCCAAAAAATCAGACTCATTTATTAAAGCTATACTTCCAAGCTCACTTAGAGTACAGGATTAGGGGATTTAGTTTAGTGTCTAGCCAAGAAATGCAACTTTGGTCATAAGCTATTTGAAGAAGCTGCTGCAGGAAAGTACTTGTGAAATGGACCATATCTTGGCAAAGTCTACTTATTGCATCTTGCTCAAGGTCTTCAATAGTGTTCCAAATTATTACTTAAGAGGTCTTGCTCTGGTTCACCAATCCAGCTACCAAATTATGAAAATCCGTTACATCTTTTGTTTTGACTTATGGAAGGCCTTTCCCTTTAAGTGGTGGAAGTTCAAGCACTAGCTGGTCATAGCCAACAGGAGGTTGCATATAGACTTCTTCATTTAAATTACCGTTAAGAAAGACATTTTTGACATCCATTTGAAATAATTTCCATTGTTTGATAGCAGCAATGGATAGAAGACTGCGAACAGAAGTAATGCGAGCCACAGGAGCAAATGTTTCTTCATAATCAATGCCATATTCTTGGGTAAATCCTTTAGCTACAAGTCTGGCTTTGTAGCGTTCAACTGAACCATCTGCTCGAGTCTTAATTTTGTAGACCTATTTGGAATCAATGATGGACTTCCCTGGTGGTAATTGTACCATATCCCAGGTATGAGTTTGTGTAAGCGCCTGAAGTTCTTCTACCATGGCTTTGTTCCAGAGAGGGTTAGTACTAGCTTCACGATAATTTTTAGGTTTATAAAGTGAAACAATAGTAGAATAACAGTGATAATTTTGAAAAGTAACAGGAGGTTGCCTTACACGAGTGCTGCGACGAGAAAAGGAAGAAGCAGGTGGCGGATGAGGTGATGAGGCAACAGATGTTGGATGGCAAGGATCCTAAGACGATGGAGAGTCTATAGGAGCAAGTGTAGAGGGGCCAACATTGTATGAGCTAAGTTGTTCTGCATAAGAATCGTCAGGAAAAATAATAGAAGGGTCTGTCAGAAAAGAAGAAGAAACATTCTGAACTTTAAAAGATAAAATACTGGAAAACATTTTATGTTCCTAGAAGGTAACATCACGAGAAATACAAAGACGCTGAGAAAGAGGATCCCAACAACAATAACCCTTACGTTCAATTCCATATCCCAAGAAGCAACATAATCTAGCTCATGATTCTAATTTTGTATGTTCATGAGGTTGAAGAAGAACAAAACCTGCACTGCCAAAAATACGAAGAGACTGATAATCAGGTGCATGTCCATAAAGTTGTTTGTAAGGAGAAACATTACCGATGGTGGAAGTGGGAATTCTGTTAATGGTGTATACGGCAGTGAGGGCAGCTTCTCCCCAAAAAGATTCTAGACATAAGGAAGAAATAAGTAGGGCTCTGACAGTATCTAAAATATGTCTGTGTTTGCGTTCCGCTCTACCATTTTGTTGAGATGTTCCTAGACAAGATCTATGTACAATGGTTCCATTTTGAGATAAAAATGCAGATAAAACAGAATCTTTATATTCCATAGCATTGTCAGTATAAAGAGTTTTAATTTGACAAGAAAATTGAGTTTTACCATGGAAGCAAATTGAATATAAATTTGAGGTATCTCAGATCTGTTTTTCAAAAGATATATCTATGTATAGCATGAAAAATCATCAACAAAAATGACAAAGTAACGAGAGCCATCCATAGTAGGATGGGGGGCTGGTCCCCAAACATCAGAGTGTAGCAAATCAAAAGGTGCTTTAGAAGTAGTAGTACTTGAATTAAATGGCAAAGCATGATTTTTAGATAACTGACAAAGAACACAATCAAAATGGTCATTAATGATATCACCTAAATGACTAATAGAAATTAACATTTTAAGTCTAGAACTAAAGACATGTCCCAAGCGGGAATGCCAAATAGTATAAGATACAGCTACAGCAACATTATTAGATGGAAAACGAAGAGATTTAAGCTCAAACAGTCGGCCCACTTTACGTCCTGTCCCAAGGATTTCCTTTGTTCGTGGATCCTGCACAGTACAACCATTACTCGAGAAATGTAAGTCAAAACCAAGTTCACATAATTGACCAATAGAAATAAGATTTAATGATAGTTTAGGAACAAAGAAGGTATTAGAAAAAGACAAATTAGATGTGGAAACAGTGCCAATTTTAGGAACATATAGAACAAAGTTGTCAGCAGTATGAACAATAGGTGGAAAAATGGGTACAGACATAGAAGAAAATAAGGACTGATTAGATGTCATGTGATTGCAACATGCAGAATCAAAAAACCATGAAGAAGTTGTACTTGGGGTAACAGAGAGAACAAATGAAGAAGACACACCAGAGGAAGTCTGTATTTGTTGGAGAATGGTCTGAATGTCCTGTAAAGTGAATGTGGGAGAGCAAGTAGCAGAAGATTCCTCAACAGTAGCAGTAGTGGTGAGAGAGCGGCTAGATCCATAAATACTTACAGAGGAGTTAGGTCTATAAGTATTTGAAGAGGGATAGTTGGCAGTGCCTGATCCAGAAGATTGTTGATTTTGAGGTCACTTGCCACAATCTGTTATTTTATATCTAGATTTCTTGTAATAATTACAAAAGATAGTGCGAGAATACCCTATAGGAGTAGCCAGAGCAGTAGTATTCTGAGATACCTGTGTAGAAGAACCAGATGAAGTGGCAAGAATGACATCGGATGAAGGAAAAGATTTTTCTATACGAAGTGTATGGAGAAGAGTTTCCTCATAAAGCAATCCCCTGATTACAACATCCAATTTGGGTAATGGAGTGCGATGTAGAAGTGAAGCAATAACATATTCAAATTATGGACGAACAGTTATAAGTAGATGCCAAATACGTTGACGGTTGTGAAAATCCAAAAAAGGCTTAGTAGAGGCAAGGTAAGACCATTGAGGATCACAAGTGGATAATTGATCCCAGAGGTTTAGAGTTCAGAAATATAGCTATGAATTGTCTAATTAGATTACTGTTGAAGTTGATGAAGGCGACGATAAAGTTGAAATTGATGCACATCATCAGAAATAGAATATTGTGTTTTTAGAAAATCCCAAACCTCACAAGCAGTGTTAAAGCGACGAAATTCGCTTTTAATTCCTGGAAGACAGGTGTTGCGGAACCATGTCAAGATTTAATGATTTTTGCCATTCCATTGCTCTAATCATTTCATAAATTTTGTATCATCTTCCCCAGTATTTTTTATTGGCTGGGAATGGTCACCAGTGATATAACGCCACAAAAGACAGCCTTTCAGAAAACTACACATCTCTTGTGACCATAAATCATAATTGGTGCCATAAAAAATAGTTGTAATTGGTTGGACCAGAGGTGAAGAAAGATGTTGAGCATTTTCAGAAGCCATTTATGCAGCAAATGGAGAAAAAAAATGTAGAAAATATAGGACCAATTCAGAAAATCAAACACAGAAGCTGAATTTAGCAAAACATACATCAAAAATGGATTCAGGAGGCCCAAAAACTTCAGGAACCGATCTGGGTTTGTTCAGAACTGGTCTTTAAAAGGTCGAACCGGTTGGTCAAAGTAGACTGAACGAGTTTGGTCAATGGTTGAACCAGGAGGCGGATTGGGTTGAACCAGAGCGCAAACCTGGGCGAGTTAGAACGCTAATCGGATCGGACAAAGCACAGACCGAGTCGAGTCAGAGTGCATGGATTGGGCGAAACTTTGGCTGACGTGTCGCTGATAGAAGACACGTGGCGAAAGCTGATTGGATGACATGGCACTGACAGGTGACACGTGGCGAAATCTGATTGGATGTTTTGGCTAGTGTGGATGACATGGCATATGACAAGTGGCACTGACAGGTGACACATGGCGGAGCCTGAGTGGATGACGTGGTTGCTGATTGGATCATTGTGGCTGACGTGGCAACTAACTTGATTGTCTTCTTCCTTGGGCAGCGCGTGTGGTGCGTGGAGAGAGTGGGCTCAGTCGCAGTGACTTCAGGCAGCGCGTGAGGGCGCGTCCGGTTTCCGTTTGAAGTGCGGTTGGTCTTGAATTTCTTTTGGTGATGAGTTCTTTGTGATGGTGTGATCAGAATTTTTTTTTTTTTTTTAACGTGTGCATGGAAATAAAAAAAATAACAGAATTGTTTGGACCGAAAAAACAGAGATTGAAATTGAAATTTCTTGTCTTTTGATTTTAATTGAGATGTAAGGGCTCTCATACCATGTTAGAGCTTTAAGAACAAAGAGAAAGAATTATATTTTTATATATCTTTGTTGTATGTTTACAAGAGAAATGAATGGTATTTATAGGAAATAAATGACATTAATGGAGTACTAATCAAGTCTTGAATAATTAGTGAGTTAGCTGGATATAGGAGGCTGCACATGGAGAAGGTAGAGGTTGCACATGAAAATGGTGAGGGAAGTCCACAAAGGAGGTGATATTTTTGACCATTTACATTAACATTGATGATGTAGATGACTGGAAGCAGTTGGAAATGTTAGCTAAATATGGTGATTGGTTTGGTCTTGGAAGTAGGATCATCATCACCAGCCGTGATAAACAGTTGCTAAAAGCACATGAAGTATGCAATACATATGAAGTTACATATCTCAAAACCAATTAAACCCTTCAGCTGTTTAGTCAATACGCATTCAAACATAACAATCCCATAATTGAATATTTAAAGCTCTCAGAACAGTTTGCAACTTATGCTAAAAGGTCTTCCCCTGGCTCTCGAGGTTGTGAGTTCTTTTCTCAACAGTACAAGCATATTTGAGTGGCAAAGTCTGCAAAAGAAACTAGCAACGATTCATGAATTGAAAATTCAAGATGTGCTAAGAATAAGCTTTGATGGGTTGGATGATACAGAGAAGGATGTATTTCTTGATATTGCATGCTTTTTTATTATCTTCCGGTGTAAAATTTGTGAGAGTGAGAGATATTCTAGAATGTTGTAGTTCCTTTCCAGACATAGCAATTTCAGTTTTGAAGGATTAGGCTTTTTAGTTAACTAAATAATAAAAATTAGTGTTTTCTTATAAAATATTTTCCAGATTTTCTCAATTTTAATATATTTACAAAAAAATTTAATAAATTTAGTTTTTCATTATTTAAATTAGGCCAAATTACTTAAAAAATCTTAAATTATACATATTTTAACAATTTTATTTCATTCTTTCAGATTTTTCACATAAATACCTATATTTCAAAATTTTTTGCAACTTATGCTAAAGGTCTTCCCCTGGCTCTCGAGGTTGTGGGTTCTTTTCTCAACAGTACAAGTATATTTGAGTGGCAAAGTCTGCAAAAGAAACTAGTAACGATTCATGAATTGAAAATTCACAATGTGCTAAAAATAAGCTTTGATGGGTTGGATGATACAGAAAAGGATGTATTTCTTGATATTGCATGCTTTTTTATTATCTTCCAGTGTAAAATTTGTGAGAGTGAGAGATATTCTAGAATGTTGTAGTTCCTTTCCAGACATAACAATTTCAGTTTTGAAGGATAAGGCTTTTTAGTTAACTAAATAACAAAAATTAGTGTTTTCTTATATATTTCCAGATTTTCTCAATTTTAATATATTTACAAAAAACTTTAATAAATTAATAAATTTAGTTTTTCATTATTTAAATTAGGCCAAATTAATCTCAAATTATACATATTTTAACAATTTTATTTCATTCTTTCAGATTTTTCACATAAACACCTATATTTCAAATTTTTTTTCTTTCTAAAATATAATTCAATGAAGAAAAATGCAAAAACAAAGTGCTGACATGTAATTTTTTGTATAAAACAAAAAAAAAAAAGTTAGCAAAATATTGGTAACTTATCTAGCATACCCAAAACAGTGTGTTTAAGTAAAAATGGATCAACAAAAAATTGTTGATTCATCTATTTTTTTTAATTTATTTTACACCAAAAATTACACGTCAGCAATAGTCACCATATTCTTGCATTTTCCATCATCAGATTATATTTAAAAAAAAAATTAAAATAATAAAATTATTAGGTAAAATATAAGTACACTCATTTTACTCACATAAAATTGAGATTTAATTAGGCTTTTAAACTATCATATTAACTTTTAACTAATCTCAAATTTATTAAATTAAATTTTGATGATTGAAACAATTTGTGCATACATTATCTTAAATATGATCTACAACAATTTAATTTTTAAAAAACATACTTAATGAAGAACTCTCAAAATGTATATCATTGATTAAACAAAGGACTAATAAAATATGGGATGAAAGAAACATTCTCTTATGTAATTTTTTAGGTTTACTCTAATGTAAATTTGAGTACATCTATGTTAAACATAAAGGTATTAATTATTTAAATATAAAATTACTATTATTTTAAAAAATAAATTTTAATCGATTCAAAAAAAAAAAATTATAAAATAAATTTTAATTTGACGAATTTAAAAATAGATTAAAAGAATTTACCTCTAAAATTAATTTATTTAAAAAAAAAAAATGAAATCGTTCTCGTCTCTGATGAGTCAATAATTAACTTTTCTTTTTTATTTCTTCTCATATTGTGTTGGTGGTGGTACCGCGGACTAGGAGGTTCCGATGGCCATCTCCGGCGGACTAGGAGGAGGAAGGAGACGTCTACAACCACTGTTACAGAGACAAAGTATAACTAACAATCGATTCCCAATAAAACTTCCTTCTTCTCGCAGAACTTTTTGTCTGATCATAATCATTCTTGCCTTCATTGCTCTATTTCCTCCCATTTTCTTCCACTTCAGGCTGCGCCATTTCCATCAAGTAACTCTCCTCTCTCTCTCTATATATATGTCTCGATAAATCGATCCATTGATGCACACAATTTGTGAAATTATGAGTACAAATCTGATGAATTTGTAAAATTTTCAACAGATACAATCGAGAAAGTGCGGTTGGTTGAGTAATCCTCCTCTTGTTTGTGCTCATGGTGGTGATTCAACTAATGGTTTTCCCAACACTGTAAGTATATCATTTTCTATTATGTTAGGATTCTTTTTCTTTGTATGATTCTATTTTTTTTTTTGTCTTTACTTAGCTGTTTGGTTATTACTCTTCGCAGATGGCTGCATATAATTTGGCTCTTCGTTCTCGAGCAGATTGCATTGAGATTGATGTTTCTCGTTCCTTAGATGGAACTCTATTTGCTCTTCATGATAGGTATATTTAATTAGACTATTTTCTTTATGTTTATATATTTTCCATTTATCAGTTTGATTTGTTCATATTTATAATGAACTAAGAACTTTGCATCTGTAAAGATGAGGTTTATTATCTAAATGGCTTAAATACATATGGTTTAAGAGTTTGAATTGAATTTCTCTGATTTTATTGCTGTGTTTTTTTAAGCTATTTTTATTGCTGTGTTGGGGAAGAGTTGGAACAGTTCTGATAAGTTATTTGTGAGGGCATTTGGCGCATGGTAAAATTGTTCAATAATATCCAGTAATAGTATGTAGAGGGAGTGAATTTTTCCTTTATCATACTTTTATCAGTTAACTGTGAACATTATTCATATCATGTGTGTCAAAAAAGATGCACAGCCTCCTCTATGAACATTATTCTTCTATACCA
This sequence comes from Vernicia montana, assembly GCA_949750685.1. Lineage (NCBI taxonomy): Eukaryota > Viridiplantae > Streptophyta > Magnoliopsida > Malpighiales > Euphorbiaceae > Vernicia > Vernicia montana. The sequence goes on along the minus strand of CATKHJ010019238.1, from coordinate 1,412 downwards.
TTACCTATAAATTAAATTTTCTCTAAAACTTAAGAAAATGATGAATATAATTGGTGATTTGAATATCCAAACTCTGCAATTTTTTCTTAAAAAAAATTATTTATAGGATTGTTATTAAATATGTCTATTCCTTCCTCTCCGAATGGATGCAAAACCATGTGTAGTAACAATCTCCTAAGCTTTTGATCACTTTGGAGTTAAATTTATCTTTATTATTACCATCAGAAGCTGCTTTTATCATCTACTCGTTCAAGTAATATAATGTGGTACTGACTATCAGCTCTTAAAATTAGTCAGGTTTCTTCTTTTTCGAAGTATAGTTCTGTTTGTTTAAGACATAGATACATTATAGGTTAACTCATTGCTAATTGTCTTCTCTCCTCTCTTGCATCCCATAATGTATATTCCAGTGCATATTGGTATATCAATGTGCATGCTGGCACATCAAAAAGTATCAATGTGTATGCTGGCACATCAAAAATTACTTTAACACTTCACTTGCATAAAGCATTTCTCTCATTTAATTTTGTGTCTGACCCTTTTACTAGGTTTTCAATAGCAGCATGTAGTGTCATGTTGAAAACGTTGATGTCTAAATTGTATTTTGATCTGGCCCTAAATTTGAAGAATAATTATTTCTTAGTACCTTTGAAATCCTCATAATGACAGTCAATATTGGAGTAAATATTATCCTAGTTTATTATATTTAAAATTATTTGTACACTGCTTGGAGGATTGATTTTCACGACACAGGTAGGGATTTGCAACAGATGTCTGGTAACGTCACTGCTAAAGTTGGGTACCTGAGCATGAAAGAGGTGAGTATTGTTGGCTTGGTTGCATTGTTAGCTAGGGCTGAGCACGGATATTAAAAGTTCCGAATTGAACCGAATAACTGGACCGAAAATATCTAGAATCGGATCAAACCGTTGACTTTTTGACTTTCCTCGAACCGAATTGGACCGAGTGAAATGTTTTGGTACGGTTTTGGATATTAAGGTATATCCGGACAGAGAACCGGACCGAATTGAACCGAATTGAATTGGACCGAAATAACTGAAATTTTTTAGTTATTTATTTATAATATATAAGTAGTGATAATTGAATAATGTAAAGATAACACAAAAATTATAAGATTATACATGACATTATACTAATTATTAAATTATATTAAGATTATATCAAAAGAAAATTTAGATGAATTATAAATTTATAATTATAAATGTATATACTTCAATTCAATTTAATATAACTATTGATATTTATATAATTTACTTAAATATTAGCTTCATTAAATTTGTATTAATGAAAATTAGTAATATAATATGGATTAAGTCTTAATAATACTAAAATATAACCATATATTATAATTAAACATTTTAAATTCACTACATATATTTTTTAGAAAAAAA
>CATKHJ010019236.1:0-10563 GCA_949750685.1 Vernicia montana | reverse complement strand
TATATGCACTATTATGACCTAGATGATAAATAATTGACAAGCAGTAAAACTCCATATTATTATCATCTAACGTCACTGTTTGACTATTAATCCTTTGAATATCCACGTGTTTGTATCGACATCATATGTCAAGCAGCATGTGACTTTCTGCCTCTATAATCATAAGTATCACATACTGATTATAGAAAACAAACAGAGGTGATGGTCTTATGGACTTAATGATGTCCAGTCATTAATCCTATGACCACAAACATATTAAGTATTTGTTTTGAGAGCAATCTGTCACTCATATTCTCAACACTTGAGAATAGATCCTCTCACAAAATACTTAAGGACTATATTCAATAATATGAAACCCTTTTCACATAATGAATATATTTATCACGCTATTGGGAATTATTATCTACTATTATATAACTATTATATGGCTCCTAGGGCATATACTGCTATCACAAAGTTAGATAGTCCTTGTGGCTAGGGCATTCAAATACCTCCTAGCAAGGTACAAATCACTGTGCACAGAGTTCGATGATCCCCTCACAGAAGAAAAGGAATTTCTGCTATCTATAGGTTGGATTTCAAACACATAGAACAACTTACTTGAAGGAAGTTAATGAAGATTTATAGTTCACAATAACAAGTTTCTCAAGTTCTCATATCAATTATTCAAATAGCATATCAAATGAAATATCACATGATTTCCAAAAAAGGGTTTTCAATAATTCAATATATCTCAATAAAGATATTATGGAACTTGTAACAAAGATAACAATGGTTCAATTAGACTTGACAATAACTCATCAAGTGAAACTCAATGAGTACATATAGAAATTTCATGAGATCAATGGCAAGAAATTTTAATGAACACAATAAATAGAATTCATTGGACATATAAAGAATTAACAATTGAAAGGAACTTAAATGATCACATCTTGTGGAATTTTGAAGAATTCACGTGGAATATAACAATAAACCAAATAAGGAAATTATCAATTCATAAGTGAATTCTTAGTCACATGGATTTTATCAAAGGGATATTTTAGTATTTAGGTGGTTTACAAAGAACCATAGTCAAGAATTCAAAATACAATAAATAACAGTATATTTTTCACTCACCTCTATTAAGCATATCTCCTTATATAAGCCAATATATTGATCCTCATTTCTTGATTTCCTTTTGTCTTTTCATTCCATCTACACGGACCATTAATCCCTTTTGTCTCACCAAATCCTACACGTAAAATTTTCCGATTCAATTTATCAACTAATTAATTCAATCTCTATTAACTATCTTATAATCTAATTTTAAAATTCATTATAAGAATTTAACATCTGTCAAATAAATTCTATATAACTTATTCTTTTATAGTTCCTAAAATTCTACTGAAAATTCGGCAGTATCTCCCCTAAAATTGGACTAATCTTCCTGAAAAATCAACAAATATCACAACTAAATTAAATAATAAAATTGCAATAGTCCAACCCGGACCTCCAAGACAATTATCTCATTCTCCATCATAGTTTACAATTCATTTCCATACATTAAAATTTACATCAAATCTCACTATTCCTTTTCAATTCATTTAATTATTACTCTTTCTTACATATTGTTGGTGCCCTTTTTTATTGAAATGAATGCTAGGCATGCCAGAGACTCTTGGGGGTCTCACCCGTTTCTGACTTCTTTAAGAGATTGTGGAAAGAGACAAAGGGACAATAGTCTCTCAAGGTCCTTGGATTCACTATTTTGCAGCTTCACCAATTGTCACAAAAGAAACCAAAAGAAATGTAATTTTGTAACTTTTTGGCTTGTATTAATGTAAACTTGAGTACATTAAATACAATGATTTTGTAATTTGAAGAGACTTTGAAAATTAAATGATAAAAGCCAAGAGGATTTACAGAGACTTTGAAAAGTAAATGAAAATAAGCCAAGAGACTTTGACAGGAAATGTAAAAGCTTTAGAAGCTTGGAATAATTTGCTTGAATAGCTTGAATTTGTTGTTCTTGATTGATTTTTGATTGTTGTCGTTGGTCCCATTTTCTGTAAAGTTCCCATGTATTTATAATACTTGGCAGGTGGTTAGTTCCAATATTTTAGCTCCACTCCCTACTAAGCCCCCTTTCTTTTGCTTCAAGTTCCATTTATGTAGTCTATTTATCCACTAATCTCACTTTCTAGACCCACGTTCTAACTTTCAGGCCCAATATCCCCTTATAGTCTCTTATACCCTTTATAGCCGTTTATATAGCCACATTTGCTTCCGGAATCCTCTAGAGACTGTCAAGAATTTGGCCTAGTCTCCTAAGAGTCTGTAGGGTTCTATTCTTCATAGATCCCAAATCCTCAACTCATGGGCCCAAATAAATTAATTATTATTTGGCCCAATAATATCCAGCCTACTACAAATATGGGTTTAACAAATGCCCTTTGCAGATGCTAGGCTGAATTTAAGCCTTGCATCTGTTAAGTATGTAAGCTTAGGTCTTTGGTCTTAACAAATCTACAGCTCAATCCTCACATTCTCCAAATTCTATTCATAGCTAAAATCCCGCTGAATCTCCAAGTGCGAAATCCTTTTTTGAATTTAAATGGGTCAAATATATATATATATATATATATATATATATATATATATATATATATATATATATATATATTATCAAATTCCTTCATCCAGCTCAAATTTAAACCCATTTAAAATTTCTTTCATAAGATCCCAATCAAACTATTCACACACCCAAGTCTCTAAAAACACTCTCTCTTTTGTCCAACTCAAATTCTCTTACCTCTCAAGATCTACACCCACAAGTTGCTCCAATTTTGAATATATATATATTATCAAATTCCTTCATCCTGCTCAAATTTAAACCCATTTAAAATTCCTTTCACAAGATCCCACATCAAACTATTCACACACTCAAGTCTCTAAAAACACTCTCTCTTTTATCCAATTCAAATTCTCTTAACTCTCAAGATCTACACACACAAGTTGCTCCAATTTTGAAGCTCATCTCATCATGGTAAATTTATTTTATTTTATTTTATTTTATTTTACTCTCCTTATTCCTTTTTTTATTTATTTCTTGAAGGCCCAGCCGACGATTTCATCCACCGGCCAGCCTGCTGCCATAACCGGCCGGAGGAGGTTCCTTGCCACTTGCGCCATCACCAAGTATGCTCTCTGTGCATTTTACTTTTTCCGGATTTTGCTTTGCTCTTTTTTTTTTTTTTTAAATATATATATAAGAGGGCCCACCAAGCTAGCTTGTGTCATCACTGACCAAGCTAGCTTTCCCGATTTGAGCTTTTTTTTATTTTTTTTATTTTTTATTTAATTGTAACTTTATAATATATTAATATATATATATATATGAAAAATATATATATTTATAAAGAAAAAACTTTAAGAACAATGTATAAAAATACTGAAATTAAGTATATATATATTTGTATTATGTATTTATTTTCTATTTTTTTTTTATAAATAGAAGAATGCAATTAAAAAATTAAAATCTACCTAACTAATATATTTAATAATAATAATAATAACATTAATTGATAAAATTAAACTACACATACAAAACTAACAAAAATATTTATATATAAATATATACATACATGATTTTAATTTTTAAATCCTTATATGTATAAAATATATAAATATTTCAAAAATAGTTGGTATTATTTAAATCAGAATATATATATATATATATATGAAAATAAATTTTTTTTTTAATTGAAAATTTGTTATGAAATCAAACTTTAGTTAAAATTCTACTGTATACAGAAATAGTATAATCACAAGGAACAGTATCAGCACAAGGGATATAGCACTAGTACAAGGGATAACATCAGCACCAGGAATATTACCAGCACAAGGGATTGCATGAATATTACCAAGGATGGAAGCTTCCAAATCCCCCTCTCAAGAGAAACAAGGTAAATTCTATTCTTGGTTTGGAACTTTAAGTGAAATTTAATAAGAAAATAAGTGAAATGGAAATGGAAACAAAATTGAACAAACAATGAAAAAGAGACTTAGTAAATTCTGGGCTAAAATAATTGCTAAGACTCAAAATCATCCTTAAGACTCTAGATTTAATAAAAAGTCTCTTGAAATTTAATGAGTTTCATAATCATATGACCCAAAATTGTGGATGTTTGGCTTGTGTGGCAACTTTTTTTTTTTTTTTTTTTTGGTATTTCTTGAGGTTTTTGCAATGGGATTTGAAGCTTTATTGCAGGTTTGGAGAGATAAGGCTATAGGAAATGATTTTTCTGGTTTGAATTGAGACAAGTGTCTCTGGAATGTCCATTTTTCAAGGGAGACTCTGCCGAAATTTTGTAAAATTTAAATGCAACTTAAATATTTTAAGTTAGAATTTAACATACTTTAATTTCAGTATTTGGCAGCCTCCAAGTCTGCATCTACAACAACAGCTACTGTCATAGCCTCTCCTTCCTTGACCGCTCTAGACAAAATGTAGATTCCTCAGGCAATCTTCAATTTACACTAGTTCAGTCCATAGTCTTTTAGGTGTTTTGTCCAGCCCCACACTTTATCTTGCAATCTTCTGAATCCTTGGACCTTAGACTTCATATATCCACCAGACTCTTCATTTCCTCTAGGGAAAGGGAAGGAACTAGTATTGAGGATTATACCAAGCCTTTTACAAATCAAGTCTTAGCCTAAAATCCTCCAAGAACTGGAATAAATGAAAGAACATACTTGCACCCAAGTATGGAGATTGAGGTTACTCTGTGGCAAAAGAGCTCTTCTCCTTTCCAATCTCTCCAATGGGCAATTCTACTGTGGAAGCTCTGAATTTCTTTGAAAATTAAAGACTGCTTAGATATGATGAGCTGGTTCCAATCTTAAAAGTCTGAGTGTAAGCATCTCATTTTTAGTGCTTTAAGCTACTTTATTTCCCTCCATTTGACCATTTATTTCTTTTGCAGATAATGAGGCCAAAGAGGATGATGAAGATACAAACTCTTACTCTCCCAAAAAGAACCAGCATTTCTCAAAAACAAGTTATCACCACTTCAAAGAAAGCTCCAGCCCCTGCAGCTTCCAAGACTTCTAAGAAAGGCACAAGGTCTTCTTTTAGCCACTACACTGATGAATGTTGTTGTTTGACTCCCCAGTATTTGGATAACCTCTTCATCTCAGGTATGACCCCTAAACTTTTCCTACTTCTACTTTACCAGGAAATTGATTCCATTCATTCTTTTAGTTGTAGGATTAACCCATGATGAGAGCTCACCTTACTCCTATTAGTCTTCTTAGTATCCTGCCATCAGTTTGGACTTCTCTCTTCTAACCTGTGCTGCTTCTTAGATTATCCCAGAGGCAGACCGAATGAGAGATTTTTTTACTGCCAACCACCTCATATGAACTTCTTTAAGCTCTGTAGACTTTGAGGATTTTTATTTATTTCCTGCATCACCTTGTGTCTTTAGATGTGATATTGAATAATGACACAGGACTTTTGCATAAACCGTGAATTCGAATTGCATTTATTATTTTATTGAAAAAGTGGCCAAAGGCCTACGTATTATAAATTCTAGCCATGTTATCGGCCTTGAATATGTCACTGTAAACTGCTTTTTTTTTTTTTTTACAGGTGACATATTGTTGTGGCCATGGGATCGGCCTATTACTGATTTACTTCCTTCATTTCCTACATGGTGGGAAGATATTTCCCACAATCCCTTGACATCTTTTTAGGGGCTGACCAAAGGGACAAAAGTCTGACTTGATATAGAGTTCGTACTCCATGAGTCTCCTGCTCAATCTTGGAGTTTCATCATTTTCCTGGGTAAAACAGTCTTTGAACTCTTTTAGTGACTTAATTATCTTCTTTTTTAATGTAGGCTGGAGTAGACCACTTATGTAAGTGATTTTGGGTTTCTCAAAAGTCCCCCGGTTGACTTCCTCCAAAGGGTCTTGGACTTCAGTCATAGAGTCATCCAATTTAGGTGGAACACCTTTCAACTCATGCAATTGGATTTCCTCCATCTCCTCATGTTGTTCCCCTTCAAAGATTATTTCAGCACTTAGAGTTTCTTCGGCCAGTAGCCTATCCAAAGCTTGCTACACCTGTGCCTTCAACAATGCGGTTACAGCTACCGCCTTTCCTTCTTGATCGTATTTAATCATCAACCTCCTCAATAAGGGGTTGAGTCATCGGCCTATGGTAAGGCACGATCACTAACTTTTGGAAGAGATTCTTGACTTGTTGCTAGCAATCCTCCTGGTTCACCATGGTAAGTGTTTCTGGCCCTCCATATTTATTTTTGCCTTTGAACTGAATTGGGCCAAAGCTTCCATTATAAAATCTAGCATCCACTACATTTGTACAGGGTTTAAATGGCTTTCCATCAGCCCACACTATTTCCACCTCATCCCCTTTCCAAAATAGGAGGAATTGATGGAGAGGAATTGATGGAGTGAGGATGGCACACACCAATTGGCATGAATCCAGTCCCTTCCCAACAAAGTCTGATAAGTAGCAGTAGAATTCACCACGAAGAATGTTGTGAGAGCAGTCTTGCTCCCAACTTGGATTTTCACAGGTAAGACTCTTAGAGTCTTTGTGACTTCCCCATTAAATACTGAAATAAATACATCTGTTGCTATAAGATCATCTTCAGTCTTGCCGAGTTCCAAGGCCATCCTCAGTGGAATGATATTAACAGAAGAACCATTGTCTATCAAGACTCTGGAGGTTGGCCTCCCATTGAGATGAGCCTTAATATACAATAGTTTAATGTGTTTTTTCATCCTTTCATTAGGCTTATCAAAGATACCAACAGACTCCAAGTCTGCAGGTACTTTTTATCTCCTCAAAGATACCAACAGATCATCTTCAAAGATTATCTCCTCTGCACACAATGTGTTTCTCAGAGGCTGCCCCTCGAGTCTTGAGGTTCTTCTTCAGGCTCTTAATTCTCAGGCCTTTGAAATGATGCTGGAAAAGTAATGGTTGCCATTGAACACTTCAAAGGTATGGAAATTTGGCCCACTTTAATTACTTGCATCACCTCATCTTGTGAGCTACCAACAGACTCCAAGTCTGCAGGTACTTTTTGCATAGTCTGACTTTTATTCTGTTCTTTTATGCTAGGTCCCTCCATCCTTGTAGCTGCCCTCCTTTTTTGAAGCCTCCTCTTTTGAGTTCTAGTAAGAGACTGTGGGAACTTTTTATGGCGGATAAGGTGCCATTGATTTTCCTTGACTTCCACAGGTGGTAGCACAAACTGGGTTGTCTTCTCTGGGTAGCAGCTGGTGGATAGAAAGTCTGAGGTAGACTCTTTCTTTTTATACTGGAATTTGGTACAGACTTTTGGGCAAACTCTGATGTAGACTTTGGTGAAGACTCATGGGATGACTCTTGTCAATCATGGGCTGCCTCCTTTGGGTGATAGCTTGAGGATGAAAAGTCTAAGACAACCTTTCCTTTTTTATTTTAAAGTTTGGCCTAGTCTCCAGCATACCATTGGGTAGATTCTGATGCAGAATTTGGTGAAGACTCCTAGGCAGACTCTTGCTAACCATGGGCTATCTCCCTTTGAAAATGTTTTGGGAATGGTAAGCCTGAGGTAGACTCCACTTTTTCATCTTAGAGTCTAGCCCAGTCTCCTGCAGACTCTTGTTCAGACTCTTATTCAAACTTTGATCAAGACTCCGGGGTAGACCCCTGACCATCCTAGGCTTTCTTCTTTGGAAAATCTGAGGTAGACTTCCCTTTTTCATGCTAAAGTATGGCACAGTCTCCAACAAACCCTTGTGCAGGCTCTTCAGCAAACTTTGATCAAGACTCTTGGGAACCCATACATCATTTGCTTTCTCACTTAGTGGTCCTTGATTATTTTTCTTTTTCTCATTTATTAGAGGACACAAATCCACTCCAATAGCATTGACAACAACCACAGGAGGGAAGGGGTCTTCATTAATCAGCATAGTCTCTTTCTTTTTCTTAGGAAACTTCAATATCCCCTTATTAATCCTATCCTGAATGACATTTTTAAAAGACCAACATGCATTAGTTATATGATTACATGAGTCATGATACTTACAGTACTCTTTTGCTTTGACTTCTTCTTTTGCAGGAATGCGGTGGCCCACAGGTAAAGTGATGAAGTCCTCTCCAATGAGGAAATCAAAGATCTCTTCAGTCTTGCTCACATCAAAGGTGTACTGCATTGAGGGAGTTTGAGTCTTCTTCCAAGCATCCCCAGGCTTAGGTGGCGTCCGCATTAGGACTGAACAAACTTGAGATCCAGAATTAGTAAGGTTCGCAACAGCAGTCTCTTGGGTACCCACCTCTTGAAAGTAAGTCCCCATAGCTTTCATTTTGTTATCTTCTCTTAGTAACTCCTCATACTCTGCTACTTTTGCAGCCAGCTCGTAAAAGTCTTTGAATTCCACCCCTTGGAATTTTTTTCTGAGCTCGATGTCAAGTCCCCTTTGTACCATCTTCACAAATTCGATTTCTGGTAAGAAGACTTTGCATCTACTTCTCAGCTTTTTGAAGCGGGCTATGAACAAGTCAGCAGACTCTCCACTTCTTTGGTCATTTTAGACAGTTCAGCCACATACACCTCAGGCTCAGCTCTAAAAAACTGGGTATGAAATTTCCTCTCCATTTCTTGCCATGAATGTACTGAATCCCTGGATAATGTTGAATACCATGTGAATGTTTGGCCTGTCAATGAGTTTGGAAACAATCTTAGTTTATAAAAATCAAAGTTCTCATAATTTGCCAGTTCTCCACATTGTATTGTGAATCTAGCAACATGCTCTAATGTGGACTATCCATCTTCTCCAGAGAACAAGGTGAAGTCTGGGATTCAATATCCCCTTGGATATGGATTCTCTCGATCAATAGCTGGGGGATATGATTTATGAAATTTCGGCCTACCAATTTGATGCAAGCCTGGACCATGTAGCTCTTACACAGCATCTCTAACAGCCTCCAAATTCACCTAAGCTAAAGGAGGAACAAGAGGGACTAGAGGATTTTGAGCAATCTCAGGTATGTGAATTCTTTTTCCCAATCTTTGATTGCCCCCGAGCATGAAACTTGTGCATATGATGCTTCCTCTTCATTATAGACAATAGGGTTATTTTGTGGGGTTGTATGCCCCTAGAACTGTTGTGGCAACTGTTGTGACTGTGTCTAAGAAAGCCTGCCATTGTAAGGGCGGCCTATATTAGTTGAAACCTTGGACAAACTTTGAGTCTCCTTTCTTTGTTGTAGTGCAGATTGGCGTTCCATTGTAAGTATGCCATTAAACTCCACCAAATCCAAAGATTCTTCAGAACTTTGTCTTATGGGCTGGTTGAGACTAGTAGCAGCCCTACCAGAGGTAAGAGACTGTCCAGAGAATACTTGCTCTAACAGAGTCTTGATGTCTGCCATAATCTTCCCCATAAAACACATGTTATTTTCCAGGGAATCTAGGAATCCATCAATGCCTTGAGAAGCAACAAGCACTGAAGCCTCTTGAGTTAATTTTTTCTGGAAGATCACTAGCCTGCAAGGGACTGTGAGTTTTCTCAATTTTCTCAACCACTTGAGGTACGTATCCAAGCGCTGCTATTGCAGCCACTTCCTCTGCATCCTGAGATACATTAGTTTCAGCAATTTCTTTATCCTTTCTATTCTTTTTTGGCGGCATTGCGTGACAGGTGTCCCACCGAGCATGCCAAAATATTGTTGGTGCCCTTTTTTGTTGAAATGAATGCTAGGTGTGCTAGAGACTCTTAGAGGTCTCACCTATTTCTGACTTCTTCAAGAGATTGTGGAAAGAGACAAAAGGACAATAGTCTCTCAAGGTCCTTGGATTCACTATTTTGCAGCTTCACCAATTGTCACGAAAGAAATGTAATTTTGTAACTTTTTGGCTTGTATTAATGTAAACTTGAGTACATTAAATACAATGATTTTGTAATTTGAAGAGACTTTGAAAATTAAATGATAAAAGCCAATAGGCTTTACAGAGACTTTGAAAAGTAAATGAAAATAAGCCAAGAGGCTTTGATAGGAAATGTAAAAGTTTTAGAAGCTTGGAATAATTTGCTTGAGTAGCTTGAATTTGCTGTTCTTGATTGATTGTTGATTGTTGTCGTTGGTCCCATTTTCTGTAAAGTTCCCATGTATTTATAATGCTTGGCAGGTGTTTAGTTCTAACATTTTAGCTCCACTCCCCACTAAGCCCCCTTTCTTTTGCTTCAAGTTCCATTTCTGTAGTCTCTTTATCCACTAATTCCACTTTCTAGACCCATGTTCTAACTTCTAAGCCCAATATCCCTTTATAGTCTCTTATACCCTTTACAGCCGTTTATATAGCCACGTTTGCTTCCAGAATCCTCTAGAGACTGTCAAGAATTTGGCCTAGTCTCCCAAGAGTCTGTATGGTGCTATTCTTCATGATCCCAAATCCTCAACTCATGGACCCAAATTAATTAATTATTATTTGGCCCAATAATATCCAGCCCACTACAAATATGGGTCTAACACACACACACACACACACACACACACACACC